>JAOBRG010079997.1:0-22832 GCA_027574985.1 Umimayanthus nakama | reverse complement strand
GTTTTGACTAAGATGTCTGCAAGTTTACTCGGTCATGTGACCCGACTTGTGCATGAAGCCGACATCGCTTCAGCACGGATCTTTCATCCGGATTTGCGTTCTAGACTTCATATCAAATATTTGTTTGTTTTGAGTTTTGTGACTAATAGCAAACTGAGTATTCGAACTCATGTCGAAAATCTGCCTAAAAATAGGTTTTGATTTTTGTAGATGCAATTATACAAACAATCGGATGGGGGTCTTTTTTAGTATTAATCGGCAGTACTTGCTACAGATCAAGGTACCTGACAACAAGGACTTAGTTAACACCATGGGATACATATTCAAAGGTACCCGTCCGAGAACCTAGCGAACCGCCGCCACAGACCCAGCTACAGTACCCACTGAGTGCCCACAGCTGACCCATCAGGTAGTCTCGACACTACATTGGTTCAATTATCATGCTACGTAGCAACAATAAAAATGTAAACGAGGCGAACCAACCGGACAAAAAATCTACCTGCAAACCACAAAATGTAGCTGTTTGCGACAGATATTCAACAATTTGAGAAACTGACGCGGCTTCTATGATCCAAAATATATTTAATAATTTCTCTATGAAACGCTCTGTTCGAAAAATATAAGTTAATTGTTCTGCCTATCGAGCTTTCCGAAATTCCCGTCCATGCCACAAACTTCAAAAGCTTACTGCCTCGCGGTTTTCAATCAGCTTTCCGGACAGAATTTGCATGGAAAGAAAAAGTTCATCAACTGGAATTTGGGCAAGCTCGTGCTATTTACATTTACATCTTACATTTTTACAGTTATTAATTCCTATTCGAAAGAGTTCTTTTACGACGTGTTTTCACACAATCGATCATATAAGCCTCTCTTATTGCTAAACAGAGATTGGATAACCATACACTTTAGTGCCAGTGGCTTGTAGCAAAACACAGATTTCAGCCGCTGGAGAATTTCATGTTAAGAGAATCCGAACGAAACCAAAAGTTAACAGGTTAAAGGTTGATGTTTGATTTTACGAAAACTACAAGTGAGGACAATTGATAGTCAATGATGGTGAATGGCAGTAGACAGAGGTGTGCATCAAGATTATTTGACATCGTTTCTTTTACCCGCTTCCAGAGTTAACGGAAGAGGAACTGAAACGGCTCAAGCGATCTACAATTAAAGATCGAATCTCTGCACTCTTTTTGACTTCTCCTATAACCCGCCCTTTTGGCCGTATGAGTATGAACGGTTAGTGATTTTCCCCATTCAGCGTTTCCCAAGCCTCCAGCTACTGGAGCCCGGCCAGTCAGTAACTACAGAATAAAAAATCTTGTGTTCAGGTCTACGTGGGAGGTGGGCAGTTCACACCCGGATGTAAGAAGTGACAAGTCTCTCCACGTAGACAACCACGTGCCGAAACAAAATGGCGGCATATTGGCGGTGCGCCTCGACCTCTCGGCCCACTCCCTCCGCGACCTCGGAATGGCATCATTTGGCCTGGTCCTGGTCCCATTCCACCCCGGCCACGTCCTCTCCGTCCTCCCCTGCCACCCCTCCCTGGTGGCATCATTCCGCCCCCCATGTTTTCCCCTTGGTCCTCGTCAATGTATTCTCCCTCATCGTAGGACTCGTCCGAGTAATAATCTTGCGACTGCTGTGAAACAACAGTAAACAACTGTGAGCCAGAATCTTACACTATCAAGTCAGCAACAAAGGTTTTTACACATTACAATTTGGCCTAGTCTCATGCTATTGGTGAATGGTAGTTTGAGATCAATAAATTACTGTGTCCAAGGAGACACATTTACATCTATTTTTTCAAAGCTGAGCAAGCACTGCCATCCTTTCCCAAACAAAAAGCTTTAAGTTTTGTTAGCAATACAGTTAAAACAAGTGAAGTTTTCCCTAGTAGCAGCTTCGCATCTTTTCAGTGACAATGCCTTTGGGTCTTACCTGGTATTAACGCAGGTCAATATTGCATTAAGACAATCATTTTTTTGAAAATCAGTATATTATGATTATCAGTAACGTCTTAGGCTTAAAATACGGCCGCGAGCATCTGTAAACAGCGACTTGCAGCTCTTTTTTACAGCTAATTTCAAAAAGATTGCCCTAGTCAATAGTCCGATACTGGAACTGAATGGAACTGTGGGGTTCAAGCAGCATAAATAATCTTTTACTGTAAGCATCGACTTTGCAAAATATGGAAAGCAGGTTCACCACATAATGCCACGGCAATGCAGTAACAATTTCGCTGGTGCATTATCCCACATTATGACTGTACCCAGAGTTCTTTCGATTACAGTATCGACTACTGACTATGAAAACCTTTTTTGAAATAGCTGTACACGCTTTTTTTTTATAAGAACAAACTTTATAAGAACACCCAGGCTGAGATTTGCCCAGAAATTAAGAACAAGCTCAGAACACTCAACAGGCTGAAATTTTGATCAGAAAAATTAAGAAAGTTTAATTAATTCTTCTACAGAGAATGAGACACACATGTATAAAAGATCTGTTAGAATAAACTGGGTCATCGAGCGCTGGAAGAGTGATAAGCAAGCTTGTGACGTTCGCGGGCAATGTATAGACAATGTCAAACTTTTTCGCATCAGTACAGCAGTATAAAATGATAGCAAAAAAGTGTTTCTTAGCGTTGTTTTATTGTTGCGACTGGAATTTCCAGAAAATAAGAACAATTTAAGAACAAATTTAGGCCAAAAAATTAAGAACAGCCCAGGCTGGGCCGAAAGTTACTGGTTCTTATATAAAAAAAGCGTGTATGACATGACGAATGAAATTAGTGCCTTAGATCTTACGTACTTCAGGAGTTCACAAGCCAGTCAGAGCGCGCACTACATATGTCTTACTGTAAAGTCAGGGTTCCTGCAGATAGCAACTCAAATAATTTAAGACGTTTATGTGACTTTACACGATCCGAATTTGGAAAATCTAAGACTTAATTTATCTTCAGTCTTTAATACAAATATTACAAAACCGATTGGCCCTTTAGTGTAACTTTTTACTTCTGTTTAATCACGCAACAATAGTTATGGCATGAGGAGCTAACGAGAACCTTCTGTTTGCCACGCGCTGCGCGGGTCGACTGCTGAACGCCGGAAAACTTGTATCAGTTGCTGCTTGCGACGCGCTGTGCGGGTCGACTGCTGAACGAAAACTTGCATCAATTGCTGCTTGTGGCGCGCTGCGCGGGTTGACTGTTAAACGAATACTTGTATCAATTGCTGTTTGTGGCGCGCTGCGCGGGTTGACTGTTAAATGAAAACTTGTATCAATTGCTGCTTGCGACGCGCTGTGCGGGTCGACTGCTGAACGAAAACTTGTATCAATTGCTGCTTGTGGCGCACTGCGCGGGTTGACTGTTAAACGAAAACTTGTATCAAGTGCTGCTTGTGGCATGCTGCGCGGGTTGACTGTTAAACGAAAACTTGTATCAATTGCTGCTGGCGACGCGCTGCACGGGTTGACTATTGAATAATAACTTGTATCAAATGCTGCTTGCCTCAAAACTCTTGTATACAATCTTCAAACTTTAAACATGAGAAACGGTAGTTCTTTTCTTGAACAAAGTTTGCGATTTATAAAAAACCTTGGCAAACAGAGACAGTTTGAAGGCTTAAAAACTCGAAAATCCAAAAGAAGACTTCCAAGACTCCTGCGGGAATCCTCATAATTAACAAATATTTCACGAACGCGCGTTGGGCATGAGCTTTTAGACAGCGGCGAGGTGCGAAATCGTTTTATTAAATACCAAACACTGGATAAAACAATCTGGAATTCTATTTTCTGCCAAGTCGAGTTTTCGGCCATTTTAAGGGAAAACTTTCCATGATAGAATTGTCAGTTTCCATATTTGGACAAATAGCAGTACATAGGATTTATACCGTGAGTAGAGCGCCAAGTTAGATTTCCAGAATTTCAATATCCAGTGCTTGGTATTTAATAACAGCAGGTGGTCAACCTTTTCTACCATTGCATGCTCCGTGCATGGATCATAGGCGGCTACTTGGCGCGGCACGCTTCCCCCGTGCGCCTGTCGATGTATTTTATCTTAGTGAGCGATGGAGAATCACTTGGCGTTTCCCGTTGGTGAAATGCTTTTTTGATGTTATTATGTCTTTGCCAATCAGAGGATACTAACACGGGGCACGGAAGCTCCCAATTGCTAACCCTAAGTCTAATCTAATACAAAGGATCTACAAAACATGTACTGCTAAATACAAGATTCACCTCTTATCTGACTATCTAAGAAAAGTCATTGACGTTTTTTTAGAAGACTTTACTGTTTGAACAAACTTTATTTATTCAGTTATTTTTATTTTTTTCTGTTTAAACAAACTTAGTGTTAATCTCTTAGGGGCGAACCATTTGATCTTTGAGGGGAGGGGTGGGCTTTTTTGAAAAACTAATTTCCTGCAAGCCAAGTTCTTGTAAAAAAAATTTCCTGCAGCAACTGGTAAACGAAAAAAAATATCCTGCATCACATTCCCAAGGGGAAATTAAATTAAATTCCTGCTAGTGTTTTGTATCAAAAAAAATTTCTTGCACACTATAGGACATGAAAAAAATTCCTGCTCACCAAAAAAGCCTCCCCCCTCAAAGATCAAATGGTTCACCCCTTAGCTAGATTGCTTTGAATGAATGTCCTGAGCCCGGTTGTTTGAATTCAGCGGGTTAACGCTTCTAATCCGCGATTAGGTATCGGTGTTTGCTGTCAATTTGGGTCTGCGTAAATGGTTTCCTTGGAGCTAAATTTAACCAACTTTCGACCAACCGGGCCCACGACGTTCAGAAAATGGTTGCACTTAAGAAAACCATGTAATATCCGTATCACTATTATCACAGTAACGAATTATTGTAAGAATTACTATTGTTATCGTTACCATTATTCAAAGACTGCCATTTCTCCCTAGTTGTGTTAATATGAACTGCCTACGAACTATCAACTACCTGCTCTGTACAAATCCCAGACGCCGCCGACACGAACGACTCTACCAACTACCCTCGCTCAATACCTCGCTCTATCAAATAAATAAGAAAACGTTTTCGTGGCAACTCGTACAGATTTTACTTCCCCACATTTGTGAACAAAGAAGTAACAACACAAACAGCTTACTCCTTTTGTTGCTATTCTAAATGAAAACTTTTTTTACACAGTCAAAAAGTTCTGAAAATAAGTCTGGACAATATTGGTGTTTAAAGGTCTACGTCGGTTAGTTTATCAAAAAGATTTTGCATTTTTCAAAAGTCTTTCAGTGTGTTCCAGCTGCTGCTATTTTAAAGAATGTAATTGTGAACTTACGAAACTACAGCCTCAGGTTTAATGAGAAAATTAATTTTCTCAGTTGGTTAACTTTCCAAATGGAGAGACACGCTAGTTTTGCAGCTGTTTTAAAAAACTCTACGACGAAATCCTGAGGTCAAGCAAGTGAAATTTGTCAGCTTACCAGTTCAGGCATCAGAGGCCTGGGACCAGCGGGCCCACCACGGCCCCTGTTGGGTCCTAGCATCCGATGCGGCATAGGGCCCCTGTGTTGAGGTCCCATTCCTTCTGGGCCAGGAAACCGAGGTCCCATCGGAAGGCCCTGCCTAGGGCCCCCAGGTCCCTGGAACCCCAGATGTTGCTCAGGCCTCATTGGGCCGGCCCCAGGAGGCCCTCTGGGGCCAAATTGGCCAGGTCCTGGAGGGCCCATCATGAGGGGTCCACCTCCTGCTCCTGGAGCTGCAGCAAAATGTCAACCAAAATTTGGATTAATTTTTTAAAGAGTGCACAACATCTAGATTTTATGCGCCTGTCATAGAAATAGCTTCAATGAGCTTTGAGTCAGTCTGTTGTTGAGTAATTTGTCCTAACGAATCCTTTGTCTGTACAAATTTAACCTTGAGAAGGATTGAGATTCGTTGAATATTGCTTTAGATATCACAAACTGTTGGTACATGCATTTTATAGTTATCGAAACAAGGTAAACCCTGAAATAAGGCACAGCCACTTCCCAAGCATGATGTTGAGGCCAGCCCTGGCCCTGCAAAAACGAGTCTTTCGTTATTGCAATCCACGACAGATGGGAACAGGAAATTGGTCTTATACAAGAGTAAACATAGTGACTATAATCACGTGTCCAAGCCTTTGCGCCAAACAGGATCGCAAGTCGATTTAAGTCAACTCCCTGTTCTGATCTTCAAGCTTGCTTATAACTCGCGCTTCGTTTGGCCACCGATTTGCAAGAGTGTGGACTTCGAACGAGTTCAAGTTTAGGCGAAGGTCGACGCAAGGTCTCACTTACTACAATGACTTCCAAATTTTGGTTACATGTATCACCTTACGACTAGGGTTGTCACTGTTAGTTGGATGTGAAATTCAAGGACCTTCCAGGGCTTACCAGGATCTTTTCGAGCAAATTCAAGGACCTTCTGTGCCAAATAAAATAAACATATTTTGTAGAAAATTAAAAAAGCTTTTTTATTTTGTATATTAAGTCAACATGGAGCTCTACAAGATTTACTCCCGTGCTCAGTTATGACAAATAACTCATCTTGATTATTTTTTACACTTTTAAGGGACCTCAACCCAAATTCAAAAACTTTCCAGGGCCTGGAATTTTCTTTCGCCAATTGCAGTACTTTCCAGGACTTTCAAGACCGTGGCAACCCTGTACGACAAAATTCATGATACGAGTTCGCAAAATCGTTTTTGGGTCAAATATCGCCGCCATCCTTTTGTTTACTACGTCAAATGATGAAAATCTTCGTAGCCAACACTATAAATCGGAAGGTCTATGAGTATTTGTACTCGCAGTCAAATCTAAAGGTCTTTGTTTGCTCGACTTCTGAATGAACTAGCAAGTATGTTTAGTGACCAAAACAAGTCCTGGCGCTGGTTTAAATTTATTGTTCACTTACAAACCCATCTTGGCCTGAACCTAGCACAAAGTACTGGTAAAGGTTACATGTAATGTTTTTGCCTGAGAGACTTGGTGTGGAGCTAACGTCTCAAGCGAAGGGCTTACGCTTGAAACGTCAATTACACACCAGACCTCCGTCTACTCAGACGAAAGGCTAGCGCTTGAAAGTTTAACTATACACCCGACCTCCCGGAAGAAAAACATACCATATCAACCTTGGTTGATCAAAACCCTACCCATAACACAAAGTACCTGGTCCTAGTAGACCAACACCGGGCTGCGGCCCAGGTCCCTGTTGTCCACCCATCTTGTTTTGCAGGGGCTCCAGTATGTTCTTCAGAGACTGGGGCAAGCTGCTCCCCTGGTTGAGGTCCGAGGGCGGTCCCTGAGGTTTGGCAGCCTGCTGGGTGCTGGCCAGGAGCTTGCTCAGTGCGCTAGGCTGGCCACCAGACGAGCCCTTCTGTTGAGTTGGAATTTAAAAAAAGTGTTTTCTGTTGGATTTACAACAGGGGAAGTATGATAGGCGAGTCATCAAAGGCTGGTGCTTTCACAAACTATTTTTCATAGCTCATAATAACAACAATTAAATTAAAATAATAATAATAATAATAATAAAAAAAATAATAATAACAACAACAACAACAATAATAATAATAATAATAATAATAATAACAACAATACGTAACAATTATTTTCTGAAGTCAAGGTGAATAGTGGCAGAATATTTGCCGACATGCAAGGCAATGAGGTCAATATTCTAAAAGCCACTATTCACCAAGATTGAAGAGAATAATTGTATTAACATATACTAACTCGGTGAAAACACAACACATTCAAGAAAAGTAAGCAAGATTTTTAAAAGTTTGATCTCATTTATTTTCTCTCAACGTATCAACAGTAATGGGCATTGTATCGTTAGGAATTGTAATATCTTGCATTTGTACCACGTCGTTCTGGGTCACTTCGGTAAAACATGATTTTACGCCGGCCATTGTTTCATTATTCACTTTCCGGGAGGTGGACAACGTCCATTAGTCAGAAATAGCGAACCATTCAGATTGCTTGAAATACCAACGTCACCGAGTTGTATATGCCAATAACCTTTATTTTCTTGTTTACAAATTTTTTGAATCTGTCTGTTGTTACTTTAGGACGAATCGCAAAGCTGTTTCTAAGAAGGTACTTTGTTTGTTTCTGATTTGGGAAAATCTTGCTAATGGGGCATAAGGGATTTGTTGATCGTGATTTGCCGGGTTTCCTGTCTGCCTTTTCTAAAAGCTCGCGACTATCCATCAATATTCAGTGATGCACTTGGAAGGTTACATCTAGAACAAAATAAAAAAGTCACAGGAATTCTCTTCGTACCGATGTAATGTTTCATCATACGAAATAAGTATGTTTATACTTTAAAACTTATTTCATAAGTAGAACTGTTAAGGAACTGATTTTTGGGCCATAATACATTCATTAGCCAATAGAAGGATTTTAGATGCCGTGGCGTCTACAAACAAATATTTTCAAATTCAAACGCCTTTGAGAAATGAAACAAAGAAATTTGTTTTTGTCTCATCAACCAATAAGAAGCTAGTACATTCATTAATAACAAAAAATTGAAACTCTCCTTAAACCACTTAACACTGAAAACTGTAATCCATTTTAACATTGCTGTTCACAAAATTATTAGTACAACATTTGAGGTACTTTCGAGTTATTTTGTGGTAGCCGTTATTCTTGTTCACTTATCAATATGTTTCCTGCTTCAACCAGAGATACTGACCATCAGTTTGTTTAACAGGGAATCCACAGTGACAGCTGCGTGCGTGGAACCTGCGAACCAAGACGACGGAGCAGGTAAATAGTATTTCGAAACATCAAACCCTATGGTTACGTCAATTAAGTCTAATGCTCATTATGCTATAACACTGGGGTTGCGGTCACATGAGACGGCGAAGCAGGCGTTTTGAGCAATATTTTGGCGACCAATTTTTTCCGCGGATCAATGAGCAGGAGGAAACGGAGCAAGAGCGTACATGTAGCGTCTCTCCCCATGCCCCAGACATTCTGTTTAGCACGGTCAGTTGCGAAAGGCAATCCTAGCGAGACTCCCAAGACACAAATGACACCTGCTAAGGTAGGCTATGGCCACCTGACACTCCCCCTCGAACAGCGCTGGAAGCTTGTTTGCTACAAGTTTTTCTTTGCATACTGTTTATTTGAGCGTTAAAATGCCAATAGTTATTAGCAAGTTAGACAAGCTTGTAGCGTGGTGCAAGCGCTCTTGTGACTGCAGCCTAACTCGTCTACCCGCAGTAACCCACAACTATTAAACCTCGTACCACTAACACAAAGCCAAAAGTGTTGACAAACTTCAGCAAACTCTTTACAAGTCTTTTACTCGTGCAAAACGAACTCCACTCTCATCAAGAATAGGTCAGGAACCTTTAAGTAACACAGCCTCATACCAAGTCATGTGACAAACAATAGGCAGTGGCGACGATGCAGTTTCACGAACGCTTTTATTATAGATGCTGTATAACATAAAATGTTTTTCATTGAGTATTGCGGCCGAGCAGACAGCTGGAAGCATGGCTAGAATTTTTTCTTGTTTTGAAATGTTTGGTATGAAAACGGTATGATAAATAAACCAACCTGACTGGGTGGAAATATTGGGCGAGGATCCAGAGGCACCTGAAATAACAAGAAATTGTTATGCTTTACAAACTAGTTGAGGTTATCAGCGATGTTTTAAGTTCTCCACTGTTATCAGTCCTCCACTGCAACGCTTCTAATATGGATTGGATAAAAACAAACCTCTCCTATACCAACCGCTGTTGTTGATTCAACTGGAAGAAATGGCGGCTTGCTTTTTTGGGTTAAAGATTTAGTTCAAGAAGATCTAAGTTCACCGAATTGTTATAAACAGTAATGGCGTACGGCAATTACATTAATTTCAGCGCTGTTTGTTCCCGAGTTCACATCAGGGTTAGTAAAAACTAAGAGCCATTTAAAAAATAATAATTTCATGTCAAGATAATCAATGACAGAGCTTTCACTTAAGCAGAAACATTCAGCCTTAATTTCAAAAACACCAAAACAGTGTTATAGGTTTAGCTATTTTGCTGATCCATGTAAAAAAATGGGGCAATTGCCAACAAAAACACTAAGCAAGTTGGAACGCCTTGTACTGCCCAGATTTGCGTCCAAAGTTGTTTTCAGTGAAAAAGCTTGGCAGATTATCGGTGAAAACTTTCACAACCATATTTAATCAATTTCGAAGAAACTTTCTCTAGTCTTTAAAAAACATCCGCCTACTTTGTACAGCTACTAACGCATTGGTATTTGTTTCGTTCCTGTATATAGTCTAACGGTCAGACTGGCGTAGTTTATACAATTAATGTAGTGCTCACAAACCTGACCCTGAACCGCCCGAGAACAAAGACGCAAGGGCTGGTGGGAGTTGTACTCCGCTGGATTGCTGAGGAGGAGGCTGGGTATCCTGTGGTCCTGCCTTGGTTGGCAGGTGGGTCGTACCTTTCTGTTTATAGTGGAATAAACATAACAAGGCGATCAAACTTTACATTTGGAGGCTTGAAATTTTAAGTTAAAATTTTCCAATCACGATAAAAATGGTGTTTGCATTTACATTTGTCCACTCCTTAAAAAGTTTATTTTCGAGAATGATATTTAAAACTGCACGTCATATATGTGTGTTACTTAGTGATGTCTAGTAGCTTTAAGAAAACTCTTTTGCCAATATTTGAATTCAGGTACTTGATTTTTGTATATATTTCGCGCTGCAAGCAACAAGAACTAGTGAGGCAGTTTACAGACTGAAAGATGTTCAATCAACTTAGACTTACTTTTAGAATTGACTGATCAGTCTCTTTTATAACAAAACCTCCTGTTTTTAAACTAGTTAAAGGAGCTGTTTCACTATTTGAATGTGAATTCTTTCCATGGCTTGGCACAAGACGTCAAAAATACCAAAATAACTTCTGCTACAAACAATACGAGCATATTTCAACCTTAAAGGTTGTAAACATGATGCCGATGGTTTGATCTCGAGGTAGATTGAAATGGGTTTCAAACGGATTGTTGCAAGCGATGAAGCTAATTTAGTGTTGGCCTGTAGAAAAAGTTATAAAGCAATGCAATATGTTTCCAAACTGTATTAATTCTCGACAATTCTGTTTGCAGGAAGAGTTCCTTTGTCAAAATGAGTCGCGTTTATCAATGTATTTTGGGTAGAAATGAAAGGAGCTAGTTTTGGAAAGCAGCAGTTTTGAATGGATCGAGCGAGCGTGAAACTGCACCTTTAAAGCTGTGTGGTGAATAGTGTCGTCTTAAGGTCTCTATGGATGTTTGTGGGTTTCAATGCCAAAAGGAAATACACTTAGAAGCTTAAGGACAGACACCCACCTCATCATGGGGAATAATCTTGGGTTCCCCCTCTGGTTCCTTGTTCACCACAGGATCAGGTTCGGCAGCACTGTCTGGAAGACTGTATGTACGGAGAACAACAGTTAAAACGCGTCTTTAGAATAAGTACAATTTTATCCTGCGTTTATAGCATGACAAAATATTGCTACTGTTAACTTTTTGTTACACAGCCGAAAATTATTTTGGTTAATCAATTCATCACTGTCACTTCGAGCAAAAGATATTTGTTACTCATGATTATTTTACTATTAGGAGATAAAATCCATAAATGGATGGAAGGGTGGATAGATAATTAACAATTATTCCATAAACACGCGTTGGATATGAGCTTTTAGATAGCGGATGAGGTGCGAAGCACCGAGTCGGCTATCATAAGCTCATATCTAACAAGTGTTCAAGTGGAATAATTGTTTTATTAAATACCAAACACCTAAAAAAAATATCGCAAATTCTATTTTCTAGCGCGTCCAGTTTTCGGCCATATTAAGGGTGAAATTTCCGTGATAAAGTTGTCAGTTTCCATATTTGAAAAAATAGAATAGAACTAGAATTTAAATATCCAGTGCTTGACATTTTAAAATAAAGTTTAATCCAAGTTTTCTAGTGAGGCCTCACTTATCGAGGACATACTTGCCTTGACTTTGACAGGTAAAGATCAGCCAGTATGCTCGATTCTCGCTCTTTCTGCAAGGCAATGGGTGACATGATACATCTGCAGTTTCTTTTGTAAGAAAATAATTGCATGTCTAGAGTACGTAACTTTAACAAGTTTCTTGTGTTTCCCTGAACAGAGTTAAGACTGGGTTTTAATGCATTTAGTTAAACACATTTTAAATATCCTATCGCGTTGATTTTAGTTTACTAAATATACTTCCAGGGAACAATTTAGACTGAATCTGAGTTATGCAGCATAGTGCCAGCCAGCAGAATCTCTTTATCCAATTGTTTTGAAACTCATCAATGAGCTATTACAATAATTAACTAACAGTCGAGTTTGCTGTCGACGGGATTGTAATGAACAGCGACTGTATAATTACCTGAATCTGGTATTGTTCACTTTTTGATCCCGGTTCAGGCAGCTCATTAACAACTGCAGCTATCTTGGGTCGGTACCACTGCAAAACAAGTTTCCACATGCAGCTGCACTTGTCAGTATTTCAGTACAAAAACACAAGCACTCTGCTGATGCAGTAATACTCCATTAATTCGTGTTTATACTATGACGCAGTAACTTTCCAAGCACGTTAGCTTCCGCAACATTAGTTTAGTGGCGTGACATTTAGCAACGGTAATTTGTTTTATTTATTCACACACACAAAAACCAAGTACCAAACAACTTGGATGTGTCATTCTTGAACGTTTCTGTTCATTTGACATTTATAAAACACTCAAACATAATAATCATTAGTCAAGGAAATTGCGTAACGGCTCAACTACTTTTTTCAATCCACGTCTTTAGACGAGCACGTTGTTATGTTTAAGAACTTTGGGTATCAGAAGTAAGGCTGTGTTGTATGGTTGTTCTCAGTTTTAAGAAGTAAAACATATCTTCTTGTCAAAATAAAAGTATTTTTTTGTCTTATTCATGCTAACTTTCTTTTCTTTTTTTTTAAAAAAAAGATTGTGCTTTCAATATTGCGTTAGCTTTGTAGAAGTGAAACGGCCAGCAACCTCCAACCGTGTAAATTTTCTCGATGTCTATTTTCGTGCACGTCATTTAATTAAGAGACGTGGACAATAAGTTATGTAAAGTGACAAAAACTGTATATAACCTAATTTACTTTAAAGCTGATAGCTTTCATGTACATAAATAAACATCTAAACCTCGCTATCTGTGAGTGGTGTAAGCTGATTACTACACAAGTGTGTACCCTTTCATTAGTTTAATTTTAATTAATTGTATTTATTTTTCTTGAGTGACACATTAATGGAATTGTGGTCCTCCTAGATATGGAAAGGCGAGCTACATATTAAAAGATCCTAAACTAGTGTCTTACCGCAATCCGCTCACACATGCGATCTTCACTCAGTCTTTTGGCCTGCTCCACCAGCTGGATAAAGGGATGAGATGTATGGAGACAAATTAACATTAAGTGACAAATGTACATGTGGTGCAGCAGAGAAAATGCAACCTTATGGGGGGAGGGACTGTACGGTCTTGTCAGTACACTCTCAGTTAGTTCTACACTGTAAAAAGTTCATGCGAATTGATTGAGAGGTGTTTATAAACTAAGGTCCCCACATTATCATGCATCAGAACTACATGTATACCATAAAAATACCCTTGGTCGATACATAAATGTTAGGAAGACAGTAAAAAAGCGTGACAAAAACCAATCAAAATCTTGTAAAACCTAATGTGACTGAGCAAAGAACGCGTATTCAACAAAAAATACCAAAGTTGTGAACTTGAAACCAAATAAACAAGTTAGACTAAATTCAAGTTCAATTTGTCTGCTAGTTCGTTGGGAGCCTCCACACGGACAAAGTGGACGAGGGCATCCAAGTGCGACCTTCATCGATACTCTGAAGAGGGATCTGGGAACTGACAACAAGACAGAGCTAGAATCCTGCATGGCTTACAAGGACTAGCGCGACAGGTATGTTAGTCAGCTGAGGCTGCCAAGATGGATTGATTGAGTCAGCCCTTACCTGTCTTTCTCTGACCAATTCATTATGAGCTGCATCAAGAAAGTTGACTGGATGCCGCACAAAAGCTGAGGAAGAAAACAACTGAATTAAAATTCAAAGGGAAAAAGTGGATTTACCTGCACGATATCAGGGGTGAGCTACATGTAGGATTTTGTTAACACTTGCGAACATAGTAAAATGTCCAGATTTAGGCTTAATGTATTTGCCATTTTCACAATTCAAATTATGGAAATTTTAAAAATTATTTCAAGGATAATAGGGTAATTCTGGTATTGTGGTCTGTAAACTAAACCAAGGTTTTCAGTAGAAATTTTCAAGAGTCATCCTAAGAACTAATGCTTCTTTGTTGAGGAGCCCCAAGGGAACCAACAGTCGATCCAACATGGCAATGGTTTGTATCTCCAGGTTTCAAAATAAGTTAAGAAAGTATACCTAAAATTGTAGGACTGTTTTATTTTGACTCGGGTGTGTTTCAGCCAATTAGAACGAACGACTCACAATATGTTTAAATGAGAATGTGTTGACAGAGAAGACCTCAGCTCGCAAATAAATGAAAACAAGTGCAAATTAGAAGCAAAATAGTTTGGGTGTTTAAGAACAACTGGCTTAGTGAAAACCATTTCACCAAAACCAATAGAAAAACACACTGGCAAAGTCCTAAAACTGCTGGCTGTTGCTGGTAAGTGGCAGCTATTTGAATCCTGATCTTCTATCGCACATGACGCACATGATTTCATCTTTTGAATTATGAAAATGCTGGAATGGTAGAGCACCTAGCTTGGGACTGAGTCCCATCCATGTCCAGCCCCTTTGGGCAATACGTGTAAATCCAAACAAAGTTGTTTAAAGATAACTAACTTCTTTCTTCCTCGTCCAAGTCAAAGAAGTGGAACTTGGTCAGTTTGTGGTCCTCCGCCCACGTTACTCTTTTGCCTTTCTTGCTCTTCTTGTTTGGTTGATCCCCAGTCTGTGATGACGAGTCATCTGCTGAGGTAGATTGTGTCGAGTCTACACTCGCTGGAGGTGCTGTTAAGTAAAAGCAACATCGTAGAAGCTAATTAACAAAGATTTGGGGTTATTTAACATAATTTTAGTCTGTAAATAATGATTAAGTTAAATAATACCACTGTTATGCAAGCAGAGTTCTTTCTTTGAACAATATCGGTTTCAAAACTTACTGTTTTCTGGAGAATTTTCTTTAGCTTTGTTCTATAATAAATAGACAAAATACCACTGTTAATTAACTGATCCTGCAGCCTTCTAGCAAAACATCAAAGGTAGAAAAAAACTGAATGACTTTTCAGGGGGTTTCAAAAGCCTCAGAAAACTGGGGAAGGGGTAGCTGTCTTAATATGCATCAGAATTAAGTTTTCTGTAGTCTCAACAGAAGAAAAACATTGTTTTGTATACATTGTAGTCCCATCCTTCATTCATACCAATTAAATAGTATGACTACAGCCTGGCAGGTCAAAACTAAAAGGACTGGTTATTTTGGTGCCAAATGTTTCTGCTTATTGCGTTTTTAAATTTCTAATTTGTTTGCTGACATTATGCAAGGGGAGTGACACAAAACAGGAAGGTAGTACCCTTAAGGCCCATATCTCGATAATGGGTTTCCTTGCTGAGCTCATACCAGTTGTTCTGGAGTACCGTATGCGGTTGCAAGTAAACCCATCATTTATCTGTGTAATATTTACATGTATGAAATCATCTCCATTTCTCAGAATTGTTTGTTAGGTTTCCGTTTGAGATCTCTGTGATCAAAATCTTTAAAAATGTTCACCGTAGTTTAAAGGATCAACAACACTTTGGGCAGTGTTTGCATGAATAATTATTAAGTGAGAAGAAGCAATGGAATGCAGCTACGTGTACCTATTGCATCGTGGTCACATCATATGCAACAAAATCAGACTTTTTTCGACTCATGTTTGACTGTATTTCATCTGAATAAACCTCTTACAAACCTCATTATCATTTGAAAAGTCACCAGCATCACCACCTGTTGGGAAACAAATAGGGTTTTGAAGATAATTTGACAAAGAAATCAAACAACATGTTTTGTGTTTGTTTTTTGCACTTAAAATTTGTAGACGAGAAGTGCTGGAAATGGAAAACTATCATTTTTTTCTTACTAAAACAATTTGTTGTATAAGGACACAAAGTTATGAGAAGTTGCTAAATTCTTGTAAACTGTTTCTACAGTTTTCTTGTGAACAAGTTTCAAGCATTTTGCTTTTCATCCTATTGTGGCCTGTGAAACAAACAAATAATTGTTGGCATAACTTTACATATCACTGTTTGGCTCAAATTGTTGCATCACTAATTTAGTACACCATGTTGCGCTACGTTGCATGATGTTGGCACATGCTGTGTGAGATTTGAAACTAGTCGAACTTTTTGACCAACACTCGACAGACCTTCTTTTGTTTTTGTGATTGGTGAAGCATGTCACAACATGCTGGGTTCATTTTTACGGCTTCCACAATAGTGTTGGGCTTAGGATGATTCATGCAATAGTTATCATGGAGACTTGTTCTTATTTATGTGTCTGGGAATCATTTTAATAAGATGGCACAAAGTGGAGATTTTGAAACACAGTCTCTTGATAATATACCCACAGATGGGAAATGCAAGGCTCTTCATACTAGTCGGAGCAATTTGCATGTACTCACTTGGTGCTGAGTCCACTGGCTGTGGTGATCCAGTTGGTGTTGAACTATCCTTATTGTTACTGGTCAGGAAAAAAACACCAACATATTCAGTCACTATTTTTAGATACACCACACACGCAAATAGTTTTTGCATTTTAATAGCTTGCTGAATATTAGCCTTTAGTTGAATACAAAAACTATTTGCAGGTTTGTATGTTTCAATTTGCAACATTAACTGCAGCCAAAAATAAATTTGTTCCAGGTTTGCATGTTCCACTTTGCAACATTACTGCAGCCAAAAATAAATTTATTCCAGGTTTGTATGTTCCAGTTTGCAACATCGTTGCAGCAAAAATAAATTTGTTCCAGTTTTCCCTATTTTGACAAATTGGCACAAACAAATGCATGTTTATTGACCATATGGGACTGGTTGACAGTTACGTAGGGGATCACTGTCGTATTACCTTGAGTTTCTATAAGATGGACACCTCTCTAAGAAAGACAGTTGAGGCCAGTCGGGAAGGTGTCTCTTAGAGAGGTTTGACTGTACATGTGCCAGAGTAAATTAACTGCATTATAACATACTATTGACTTATGAAAATGGCTAAAACACAGCAAAACCCTTCTTAAACCTTAAGCCTACATGTATATAAACTTTTTGTCATAACCATGGTTCTTACAGATTGGTGATTAAAAATGTCTGGGCCTGTCATCTTTTAACTTTATTTCGTGGCAAAAACAGTAAAATCAATCAAACTCACCCATAATAGCTACATTTAGATCGATCATATAAGCTTCATTTAGTGCTTAGTGAACGGTTTATTAAGCACCCATGCCCAACCTCAGGGGGCTCAACACTTTGGTAAAGGAATCCAGTGAAGCTAGTATGTGTCACCAATGCTCTCTTCATAAATGCCGAGAAACGCCCACTGCCCAATTTTAGGCTCTGACAGTGATGTCGCATATCACACGTCCCAGCCATTGTAGCCCCTGAAATGCTTCAGCAGCTGAGTGACAGCAGTGAGAGGTGTGTGTCCGGCACCTCTAAACAACTGGAACCTGTTGCTAAGGGATGGAAAACTCCAACAGAAAACCTTGGTCCCACCAATTTTGGGGTTGTGCTAGCCACCCAACCCAATAAAACACGTCACGCTATATAGAAACGTCAATGAATTTAAGATTTGTTGACGGCCTATGCTCATCATTGAGTGATGGGCATGAGTTAGTGATGCCCAACCTCGATCCCAAGACTTTTCCTAATAGCGACCACAAAAAGGGTTTACAAAACAAAAATCATCAGAAACACTAATTGTACAAACTAATTTTAGTCTAAATTAAAAAAAATGGAAATCAGAAGTTTCATCAATTTGTAGTTATGGAGTACAGAGAAAACACTTGATTCTTCTGGAGTTTTTACCAGGAATTCCAGGAGCTGGAACAATGAATCATGAATTCGTCACTTACCTCTCTTTGCTTTCCTTGTCTTTTAATTTCTCCTTCTCAACTTCCTTGTCTTCTAAACCATGAGTTTGGCTCTGACTGCTCAGAATCTCATCTAGGATGCCAGTGAAGGCCGGCTGGCATATCACAATAATAGGGTATTACTAGTTATTACTTTAAAACTGGTAACTCACACAGTACAGTATATAAAGTGCTAGACAGTACAAATAAGACTTAAAATAATAAGTGCCACGTTGGTGTATACTTCCACATGTTGCATAGTGTTATTAGATAATGATTAATATAATTTATTGTTAGGGCACTAAAAGGTATAGCTTGTTAAACTTTTGTGATCTAAAAATTATCTTGGCTGTTTTATAATTTCATTCATTGTTCACACCAACTTTTTGGTCAATTTTAATTTGTAGTAAACAGATACAACATACACTGTAAAAGAAGGCAAGGAGCTACTAAATTTGCAAAGCCTTTATACAAACATTAAAATAATTCTTATTTCAGGAAACACACACTCAGTTTAAGTGTGGCTCCAAATAAACAACGCAAATATCTCTACTTCCAATACACGGATTCCTCAATGGTCTCCTCAAACCCCGGAAATTCCAGTTCAAGTCCTTAACTTTTTTTTCACTTTATTTTGGTTATGAGACCCCACCCCCACATCCAGGACACTCGAAATGTCCATGCAGCCCTGTCAGGGTGAGAGAATTTTGGATAGTTTCTGGAACCAAACCCTGAGCAAACGAGTGTTAACGAGTACCTTTGTAGCTGAAGTTGTTGAATTGGCAGTAGTGGTGGTTGTGCTGGGCGTAGTGCTTGTCTGTAGTGAGGAAGAACAGATGATATGTAAAGACTTGGGAAGTTGTTAACTACAAACAATGATGTTGTCTTTTATTAATTAACAAATCTGCTAGTGGCAGGTTAACGGACATGGGACAATGTGCCCCATTCTGGGTCTATCTATCCACACCCGAGCCCAACCAAAACAATGATCATGAACCCTATCGTATCTCCAAAAAATTAATAATGAAGAAACTGAACCAAGACTAGTGAATGTTCTTGATACAACACAATCATAACAACTTGATCCACAATTTTTCTCTGAAATGTGAAACACTAATCTATGAGATGTACTGCATGTATATTATACAGGCCCTGAGATATCAAAAAGGCACAAAACACAAAAGTTTAATCATTCACGCAATCATGTACCTTTGCCACAGTTGCTCGCTTTCTTTTCCTTGCTGGAGCAACAGTTGCAGATGCCAGTGCATTCATGAATCCTGTGCTCTCCATGGCAACAGCTTTGTAGACAAAAAAACATGCATAAAATAAAAAAGTGTACTTAAATAGCAAATACCAAGTAATACACTATCAAATGTAAGTTGAAAAAACTAATGATCAATTTTGTCTCTTCAGTCTTGGAATCAATGAGGAACAATATATATATATATCAGATAAAGTGCATCCACATGCATATCATTTAGTTACAAAATACTAATAAAAGACATTTAAAACTTAATTCAGCTTAATGAAGGATTCCTAAAAAAATTGAAGCAAGAATGATCAGACTTCAAAACTAGTTCACATGAAATATAAAAGCACACAGCAAAAAAGCACACAACAAAATACCTTTAGAACGTAAATTAAGAATGCCAAATATATCAAATTTCAGTACACATGTTAAATGGATGGCTTACGTTTTGGTTGAGGAGGAATTAATTTTGTTTTTGAAGTCTGCTTGGATGAAATATTACTCTTCACTTCGCTTAAGGTTTTTGATTTCTTCTCTGGTTGTGGAGATCTGCTGAGCTCTGCTGAACTTTCCCTTGATCTCTTTCCTGCCTTCACCCCCTCCAAGCTGGCAACTTTTCCTAAGTGGAAATCGTAAATATAGCAAGTGAACTAACATGTTTGACCGAGTAAGCAGTAATAAGTCTGGGGGTGGTGGGTGGGGTAAATTTCCAACCATGATAATTTGCATAGTAATAGGCAATTTCAAAGTTAACAAATTCACAAGACAGTTAACTTTCAAGAGTTATCAAGAGATACTTGCAGGTGTTTTGACACATGCCTGAAGAGTCCAAGGTGTGTGATTAATTATGCAGCAATGGAGTTCTTTATCAGAAATTCTTGCAAAGTGGTGCTCTAAATCTTATATGTATCCTTTTGGAAATAAAGAAATTGTAACTTAATTTGGTCAACAGTTATCTTGTCACAATTTGACGTGATGCTGTGTCTCCTTGATTAATAGGGTACGTTGTTTAAATTAATTGAATTTTGCTAGTTTCGATTGGTCATGATTTCTCTTACATCTGTAGTGCACATAATATTTGAAATGAAACTGATACTATCTTTAAAACTATACCTGCTTTTGAGTCCCTGGAATTCTCTAACAAGTCTGAGTTATTTTCAGCACTTTCACTTGCTCCATTCACTTTGCTCTTGTCTATGAACCCAAAGCAGAACAAACATTATTTTAATGGTCATCAGTTGAAGAGATCAGTACCTACATGATTGCAAAGGCCTACGGTACCCATCACAAGAAACTTTCCCTGTCACGTGAGTGATGCATGTCCGATGTCAACATCGTATATTTAGATTGAACATCAGACAATGTATTGTGTCCTGAACATTGTGCAAAGTGCAGAGATTAGCACATGGTCAATGTAGTTTAAAGAAAAAAATTGGAAGTTATTAAAAATCCAGGTTGGAAGGGGGGGGGAGGGATTTTTATGGAATAACCCAGCACATACATGTACTGTACCTGAAGTTGCTGGCTGTGTCTGCCTCACCAAACTCATCCACTGCTTCAGGATATCGCCTGCCATTCTCTTGATTTCTGAAAATGACATTCATTTGATTTTATTTAAACAAGAAGCTACCTGTTACCTAAATATGGTTTATGTGTAAGCCCACCAAGAGATTGTGCCACATACACATGTACACATACAAGTTTTTGCTTAGTCCTGGGGCTCCATAATCTTTCTGTTCAATAGTCACTGGAAGTTTTGAAGGGGTCCCATAAAACTTGATCTACAGTGTGAGGGTTAGTATCTCTATTTTCATCCCAGGGACACATCAAAAATGTGAAAATGCATTTTTTGGGAAGAAACTTGTGCAAAAATGAAAGATTTTTGCATTAACAATTTTCAACAAATTTCCGACACTGTTGCAATTTAATAATTGTTTTTATTTCGGAGCTGGCCACATGTTAGTTTTATGACACTGCACAAAACCTACCTGGGTTGTCAAGTCTAGTAAGATGTTTCACTAACTTTCCTGTGTTTCCCTGCAAAAGTTTCAAGTGTAGTAAATGATTACTCACATTGCAATATCTAGAGAAAGTCCCTCACACACTGTACTTGAGGAAGAATTATTAATATGTTGTTATATGGCTGACTGATTTCACATGCTGTGATTGGTCAATCCAGGTCCGTAAGTTGCCGTACGAACCGCCAGCTCTTGATCACCTTTTCAAAACTAGAATGACCACCAAAGCCATATAATAAACATCTTATTAGCCTCGCCTGCTCGGTCTGTATGGCAAGATATGGATCCTCGTTTTTTATTTCCTTCTTTTCATGGCCTGTGCGCTTTGCACTTGGGCCATAAAAGGAAGGAAAGAACCCTGGTCCATAACTTACTGTACGGACAGATGTATATTATATAGAATACAGTACTAGCCAAAGATGAAAACCATCCTGGCAAATTTTGAAATTCCGCTCCAATATTTTTTTATGACTTTTTTATGTTTTTTTTCACAAAAGCAAAACCTTTCTTTGTTCAGCAACCCTTGTACACTACCAAAACATATTAAATTTTGTCTTCAAGATTATTTTCTCTAATTCAGTTTAACGACCACGATTTCATGTGTTAAAATGGGTCACTTTTGTTCAATCTACAATTTAACAATTCTGACTTGCTGAAACCTCACATTTGCTTCAGCAGCCCCCTGTAAGCACACCTCTATTCAACTCATTAATTATTCACAAGTCGGACCACAATGCCACCAGTATTTTCCTCCACGCTTAGTTCTTCATCCCTCCATGCACAGATACTCATTTTGCTCATCTACTAAAGGCTACGCTGTATACCTACTTCTGAAACTAAAATCCTTGGTAACACAAAAGTCAGGGGAAGAATTCATTTATAAGTTTTGGCAAGTTGATAGAATAGAGTAATATCCAAAGATAAAAACTGTTCTGGCGAATTTGAAATTCTGCTCCAACAATTTTTATGAAAAAGTTTACAAAAAACCTAGTCTTCCTAAAGATTAAAAACAGTAGTACTAGTACTTTACCTGTTTAAGGAATTCAATTGTTACAGGAAGACTTTTCAGTACCTGTAGAAAAAAAAATACCATTCAGTGATAATTCAGAATGACCTAATTTCTGAACACTTTTATGATAACTGAGGTACTAGCTACATCTAATTAAAACTAAATTAAAAAACAACTTTAGTTCAACCAAAAGTGACAGTGCTAATCTTGATTATTAATTTTAGCAATCACTCAATGTTATAGAATGAAGTACTCAAGATTCCACTTACCTCAAGCAACTCGATAACAACAGGGTAGTTTTCTGCTTTTTTGGCTTCCATCAGCCATTTGTTCAAAATGTTCCACCCTCCAACTGACAGGAACCTGCAGGAGAACGAAACAAAATAATTAAAAAGCTATTAATGACAAATTTTGAAAAAAAATCTTCAGGTTATCATC
>JAOBRG010079886.1:0-20706 GCA_027574985.1 Umimayanthus nakama | reverse complement strand
GCAATATGTCCAAATATGGAAACTGAAAATTTTATCACGGAAAATCTCCCCTTAAAATGGCCGAAAACTCGACTCGTATTCGAGATATTTTTATCCAGTGTTTGGTATTTAATAAAACAATTTTTTCACCAACGCTTGTTGGATATGAGCTTATGATAGCTCATATCCAACGCGCGTTCGTGGAATAATTGTTAAGTATTCGTAACATGTTTGAAGTACTATCGTTTCTTCTCTCACACTATTCTTTCACCTTAGTGATACAATTTGCCAAGCCTTTACAAATCAGTGTTGTACTTAATCATAGTTCAAATTCGAGAGCAGTTATAAATTTACTTCTCCGGAGCTCTGGCTTGCTAAAGAGTATCACGGCTGTTGGGAATACTGTACTGAATAAAGCTGGTTTAGGCTTTTCATGAGCTGTGCCATATCGCACGTTTTGAATGCTGATTACGCAGCACCAGGTAATGTTTTGAAGGCTGGGGTCACTGCTTAATACTGACATTTTTGTTGCTGTACTTAAGCTAACCTTGCGCTTGGTTCATCCCATTGTTGAAGAATTCTCTCTGACACGTAAGTTACAAAAGTTTTTAAGAACTATGATGGCCGAGTTTGCCTCTGCCCAAAACTACATCATCACTGGCTTTTTTCTACTTCCTGTTTCGATCGTGTTTGTAACTGTAGTCGGTATCAATCACGCCATGCTTACGTAAAATGTGATGTGTTGACCGACGATCTCGACTGACGCATGACAGACAACAACAACTGAACAAAGCAAACTGAATATCGCAAGAATTCGCCTATCTGGTTTCAGCTGGTGACATTAGAAGCTTGTCGGTCATCTTAAATCATCGCACTTTTGGAGAGATTGCTACGGTAAGTCTCAACCATTTTTGTAAAACGGTTGAATCAAAGCCGAATAGCCACACAGAAAGCAGGTTTGGACAGTGTTTTTAGATATATGTGCATGCAGTTGCTAGTTAAGGTATATGTACATGCAGTCGCAAATTGTGTCAAAATTTCCACCGCACATCCCGGATGTGAAAGTTCTGATTTTACAAGAAAATCGAGAGAGTTTAAACAAAGGCGAGCAGCAATTTTTGTGTTTTGTTTATGAGTGAATCTAGAGTGAAGAAACCTAGAAAAACAGCCGCAAAGCATTTAGTATGTTGTTCTCAAATTAACATGAAAGTATTCTTTTGAATCCTCGAAGCTTAACGTGACCGCCTGATTAGGACTGGAAGATTGATCGACTTGGTACTCTAAGTTATTGCATTTGATAAACATTTAGAAACAAAAAATGTTTTATAAAAATCCGAACTTGTGGCCCATAAAAGCTCAATTTTGAAAAGAAAAGATAAAAAGAAAAAAGTCATTCCAATGTCTTATAAGTTGTTCTCGCCGTGACGCATGCGATGTGACACAAAAACGAGCTTGACCCTTGCTTCGCGGTATTGCGCGGCTATTTTTGTAAAAAAGAGCTTCAGGGTTGATTCTATCAAATTTGCACTGTCGTATCAAAGGATACACTACTTCGCTTCGTTTGAACTTGAATATAAATACGTGACAGATGCGCTGGGTAGTACTAATCAATTATCGAATGCTTTGCATTCAATTCGAGATTAATCAGCACAAGTAATATTCTGGCATCTCGCTTGACTTACAAACGCCAGCCGAAGACTGGCAAATGAATTTGGTCAATTTGGGGTCCGCACGGAAGGAGTATTAATAAGAATTTTGGTAATCAGTGAAAAATGGTAATGAGCACGAGGAATACGATAAAAAGGTTGAGTCAGAGTTGAACTTGCGAACAATCTGTGCATGCACACTTCTCATCGTGACAAAATTCTAGTTGTATTCACTGACGTTTTTAAAAACGTTTCCATGAAAAGTTTTTCAAATGAGCTTGAAAACAACATTTAGAGAACCAATTTATACAACTGTAGAAGGTAAAAACCCAGTTGTGTCTCAATAAATATCTCAGTGCATGTTTGTTCAGCGGAGCACACTACAGCTGACTATAGACCCTTTTCACGGTCAGTTGAGGCAACTGAAAACCTGATGTTAACACTCTGTAAACGTCAGAAACAGAATAAGCAGGTCGAAGTTAAAAAGTGCCGAAGGTTTGGAGATTTACATGCCAGTATCACTGATTACTTTCACAATCTGCCGTTGTTTGGAGCTGATGGCAGTAAACGCTTTGCCCGTTAACCTTATCTAGCCTGGGCATTTTGAGGTCTCGCAGCCTGGGGGGGGGCTGATTCAAACCCCCCCCCCCCACCCCACCCTAACTTTTTTATTATTCATTCAAAAGATGTGAAACTTGTGTCAATTAATAAGTGTCATAAGCTCTACACAACTGTGGTATTAATTTGCAATTAGGGCATGTGACGTCATAATGACGTCACAACGTTTGTTTTTTGGAGTGTTTTTAGCAGTTCAAGACTTTCGCCTATGAAATCAAAGGGAAACCGAAATACTCGGATATATTTTTAAAAAAAGGCACAGAGACACTCTGTGATAGTTTAAACAACAATATATCTATGGTATGACGTAGTAGTGACGTCATCAACTAGTTTATAGACTAGCCAATGTCTTGTCAATTTCGGTTTTGCTCAAATTGGACCAAAACGACAATGAGAATACTTAAATTCGACTAACGTGTAAATGTTAGGAACCACGTGACTTGTATAACCTGTGACGCCATCATTTTTATTAGTATGCTACCGTTGCCATGACAACATTGTACTTGTTTCATTTTTGTTTACAATTTTGACCAAATGGTCGGACAGGAAACAAGAACAGTTTCTTCTGTCACATTTCATCATCACCTGAAATGATTAACTTAGAATGTATCCAAAACGTCGTTAGTTGAAGTTTTGTATAGAGGAAAAGAAGTGTCTAGAATTGAGTTGCGAGAATCCTACTAGGTACTATATAAAGCATACGTGGTTACTTGATATAGACCCCATCACCTAATACATTTTTTTCATAAAATTACACGCATTTTTGTAATAACTATTTTATGAGAACAAAGAGCCTCAAGTTTGCCCAAAGACTAAGAAAACTAGCTAAGAACAACTGAGACTTCGATTCAGATGCAAAGGTAACTGCAAGTTCTTGTTCAAAAAAACAACACGATATTGCAAGATAGTCACGTATTTTCTTGCAAACAGAGTCTATTTTGGGTCTCTTAAACCTGCTGCCCGCAGCCAGCAATACCCTGTTTAATAATAACAATTTGCGGCAATAAGTGAAAAGATTAAGAAGATTTGACTTAGGTAAGGTAGTTTACTAGAAGTTACTGTTAAAGTTGAACCTAAGCTTTAGTATTGATACTTTTAGAAAAAATTATTTGGTTAAGTCTTTGTAATTTTTATTTGAATAGAATGTTAGTGTGATTTAGGATTGTTCAGTTGGTAGTTATTCGACATATCTTGTAATAGATTAATTAACTAATCTTTTTAAAACAGATGGATAGATACTTGCGCCCATACTATACACATATTTTTATAATTTTATAAGAACAATTTTACAAGAACAACAAAACTCGAATTTGCCCAAAACTCAAGAACATGCTAAGAAGAATCGAGGCTCGGCGTAGGATTCAAATGCCATAACTGAAAGTTTTTACTGAAAAACACATCCCATCATTGCATGTGGCCTTTCCTTGTACATTTTTCTGCAGTTAGAAACACTGATTGAGCAGAGACAAAAATCAAAACTGTTTTTAAAAACTAAATAAAAACTTTTATGACAATACCAAAATGAACAACTGACATGTTTGAATTTACCATGCAGGCACAGTTTAAGAACAGCTTACGCTCAAATTGTTTAAAAAGGTTAAGAACAACGAGGCTTGGCCAAAACTTACTTGTTCTTATAGAAAAAGCGTGTATTTTCACATAAAGTAGGGATACAATATTGTTGAAAAATATAAGGTTTTTAATATTTTGATACGTAATTGTGACTTGAGTAATACTAATAGTCTTAGATAAAATAAAACGCGTACGATTACTAACTGTTATAATGTCCTCATCAATTTTCCGAAGCTCAACTTGCTAAGATACTAAGATACTAGTACAAGTCACAAAATTTATTCTTTTAATGTTTAATGGTAGTTTGTTTGCTATCTGTAAAACAACTCTGGAATGATTTTGAAAACCCATGATTTACAATTTAAAGTTCTCCTCCCAAAGACTTGGACGTTAAAAACATCTTTAGTAACCGCAAAATGAGTGAGTTGGATTAGTTAGTGAAATATATATTTTTGTTAAATACCAAGCACTGGATATTGAAGTTCTTGTAATCTGATTGGCTCTCTGCTCACGGTATAAATCCTATGTACTGCAATTTGTCCAAATATGGAAACTAACAATTTTATCATGGAAAATTTTCCCTTAAAATGGCCGAAAACCCGACTCTGTAGAAAAGAGAGTTAAAGATACTTTTATCTAGTGTTTGGTATCTAATAAAACAATTATTCCACTCACGCTTGTTGGATATGAGCTTATGATAGCCGACTCGGTGCTCCACACCTCGTCCGCTATCTAAAAGCTCATATCCAACGCGCGTTCGTGGAATAATTGTTAAGCATCACACCAGTGGTACTCAATAATTTGTTGTTGTTGAAACACTTGGCCACCAAAATAAAAAGGCCTATTGTACCTTATCTTTGATGCTCGCCCCAAATTTTCTGAATATGTAACTTTCGATTCAGAGCAAGATATTTGCTGACCTTGTTGGTTGCCAGCAGACACCATTCAAGCCGAAGCACAGTTGCTCAAAACCAAAGAGAACGTAAAGTGAGTTGACACAGATGATATCCGATACTGCTGTAAAACCGATCTACCTCACAGGACTGAGTTGAATCTAGTCCAAAGACAATGCCTACTAAGGCAAAGTTTATGCTGATGATTCTCTGCTTGCTAGTTACCTTTCTGGAGTGGGTTCTTTGTAAAACTGATGATTAGTATTAACCAGAAGTGCATTTGTCCTTTCGCGGAAGGATGAGAATTCGCGTTTACTAAAACTAAGTTTTTATTCCTTTTATTTTTAGCGTTGCGTGAAGCTCCTCCTAAAGTTGAAATGGCGGTACTCGTGATTGTGGCAACGACTGTTGTCGCCGGCACAGCAATAGCTGCTGTTTTTGGAATTAAAAAGAAGGCAGTCGAAGCTATAGAAAGAGCCGAAGAAGCGGTGCAACCGACTGCCAACAAAATCTCTATAGTCTTGGATGCCGTCATATTGTTCCTTCTTATAGTCGCACTAATGGCCGCAAAGTATGCTCACGAGAGTTCTATTAAGTTCACAGGGAACTTAGGTGCGTTTGTGGAATTTTTCTTTGCCATACTTACAGTTTTCCTTGTAATTGTGGTCATACTTATTGCACTTCGCTTGCTCGTAAATATTTTAAAAGCGTTCTTCTAGCGCCGGTTATTAAGACCCTTTCAATACAATTATTGCGAAACAATAGAAAGTATTCATTAACATTCGGATTTGGCACATCTGAAGTTTGACGTTTGACCCAGGCCTAACTAACTTACCTACTCACTCACGATCACTCATTCAATTGTTTACTTCCTTAATTGCACAAAGTTTCCTGCATACTTTGTACTTGTTAGCTAATCAAAATCTTCTTTGCAATGTTCCTGTTCAACTCAAAACTGGGTTCCAGAAAATACAAACGTGTCGTACTCATATCTTAAGAAAGCGCTCGATTGTAGGTGCTCCATCAAAAACTATTACACAATAAAATTGTTCCGGTACACGTACTACGGATTAGTTGCATACACTTCCGGGAGTGCATCCGGCAATAACCTTTTGGCGACTCAAGTCAAGATCACTTCCTGTCAGATGGATTCGGTTTGGTACCGTTATACCCTCCCTCCCCTCCCTTAAAAACCACATTTGTTTTTGTGTGTTAAAACTTAACTGATATTGTCATGAAATTCACAGGTCTCCAACCTTTAGGCGAAGGGTTTTGATATATAAAGCACCACTATTTTTGAGCGTTTCGGCCTTAACCTCCACTGGCAACTCCCTGGACCCTCTTAAGCTCTTAAGTTGTACCATTCAAATGACGTGCAGATTAATAAAATTGCGTTATCAGGCATTTTATTACAAAGGAGGTGATCATAAATCATTGCAGTGCGCTTGATTGAACTATTTTGCTGCAGGGATCAGTAGAACTATATTCTACTATATATTTCACTAGAAAACTGGACCATGTAAACAATTGGATTTACATAGTAACCCTGCAATTATAGTATGCGGGATCAGCTTTTACTGTGGTTTACACTGAACACAGTGTTGAATTTGCATTTTATAAACTATAAAAAAAATTAACTCACCTGAAGAGGGCAGGACTGCCGAAAGCTAGAAGAACGCACAGAAGAAGACGAAAGACAGCTTGTGGTACAACAGAATATGAAAGTAATTATAACTCCAACCACAAAGGACCAAATAGAGAACATTGCGAAATAAACTATAAGGTTAAGACTACAAAACAAAGTTAAAATGAACACACAGGCCTGGCGGAAGCAGGTCAGAATTGGTCCGGCTAAAATAGGATCGATCGATTCCCCGGAAATTTTTTATTTTTTGCTTCTCTAAAATATACATTTGGTGCGTTCTCAGAGAGAACTAACAAAAAATTAACCAAACCTTACGGTGAAAATTTCATGTGTTTTTGCAGAAAACTGACTTTTATTCAGCACAGTAACCTTTGGATGTATTCACATAACATAAATTGCAGTTCTCATTTCGCTGTTTTCAAAAACCCGTGTTTGTAACACTTATATTATCTCATTTCTCCATCAAACTGCCTGTACTTGGAATTAAAATAAAGTGTTCATGGTCGACTGGAAAAATTTTAAAAAATAATTCTGCAAATTCCGAACCCGACCTGAAGTTTAGACTGCAAATGCAATTATCTGTTGTTCCCTTTCTGTCGCTGACGAAATATAATCAATTTCAATATCAAGTGTCGCTTTCCCAAGTGCGTAGGTTGAATGCTGTTGTCGCAATTTGTTCCTATTTTCTTTAGAAGATGTCGTGTTATTGTATACAGTTTTGATTTTGAAAAAAAAAAATTCAAATTGTTTTTATAAAAATTGAAAAAAAAATACTACCAAGTTCAAAAGTTGGTCCGGCCCATGGCCGGACAAACCGGACCGGTTCCGCCGGGCCTGACACACCTTTGTATACTAATACAAATCAACAATAAGACAAAAGAGCACAGAACTGCCAAACAAAAGACCCAATCGTCTTTTACAGTTCTTGAACCAAAAAGCTTTTCTTTGTTCGAAAACAAAGAAAATTTTAACCGATGCCAACCACCTCTCAAAGAGGAAGATGTTTTGAATGACCAGGTGAGATGTACGTAATCGTTCGTAATAGCTGTCAGCAACACCGGAAATTGTAGAACTGTCACAGAAGTGCAAAGCCAGCAAACGACAACAGCTCTTGATCTTGCATGGGTCTCGTCAATCGTTCGCGTTTTTAAAAGCCGTTTAAGTCCAGGCCAGGAGTCCTGATCCAAGTTAAACCTACTTGTGGTACCCATTACTCAGTATGGACGTGAAAGTCGTTGTAATCTTAGTGATATTTCTCCAGGCGACACTCACAAACGGCTGGCGAAGGCGAAGACGCCGCAGATGTTCGACCACAAATTGCGTAGTAAGCGCGTGGCACACTCCTAAGTGGACACGTTGTAGCCACAAGTGCGGAAGCACCGGATATAAGTTCCAAACGAGGCAGATTGTTAGGGCTGCGACATGCGGTGGTAGATGTCCATTTACACTGAGAAGAACTTTGCCTTGTAACAGATTTTGTCCCAATGGCGGAAGACCCGTTCCTGGTCGGTGTGTTTGTAGACCAAATTACCGTGGCGCTTGTTGCACAATTGGTAGGTTTAAACAGTAACTGACTCCTACCTTAGTTTAGTTGTGCTTTAAAACGTTTACTCCGGCAATAATTGTCAATATTTTGTAGCAAAAGAGCTTTGACAGCACAAATCTCCACAGTCTACACTGGAGGTAGTTAAATCTTAACGCCTGGCTTAACGTCTTTGATCTCGAAGTATTGCTGAAACATACCGGGTTTTTTAAATGTTTGTTCAGTGTTCCTTTATTGATAAGTAATGAACTGCTTATGCATGTCATTTCCAACAACTTTAAATCGCACCAATACAGTGATCAAAACGTCACCTCAAATTTATTCGCAAGACAAATTGCCGTGTCGCTTGATTCACTACTCGTAGTTGTAATGTGAAAGTAATCGAACTTTAGCCTTTTAAATTTTTAAATTTGCTTATTGAAATGTCACTGTGGGAAAGATTTGAAAACCTTGTAATTTTTTAACATTTTGCACTTGCCAATACCTTGTCATGTATATTATTATCAACTGAATACTTGCCAACGTTTGCAATGTAGGCCTATAATATTGATGTCCATAATCTGGTTTATAAGGAACATCGTTTTGTGAAGACCAAGTCGAGGCGGAAAGGGTTCGGCTATGTTTTTGTTGAGTATAATAGAATAAAGACTTGGTTATAAAGGGCTTAAGGCTACCGTTCACATTGGAACGGTTCTTAATTTCGAAATTGAATTTTTTGCAGAAAATAGATTAACATTAAATGAACTTCTAGCAAAAAAATGATAATCGGTTTTTCAACATGTCTAATAGTTTGCAAGATACGACGAACAAGAGTTTTTACCGGAAGTGAAAATGTATGACGTTCGGCGTGATTTAGGAGTGAATTTCTCGAGACATATTTTGACTAAAACTGCGACAACACAAAAGATCAATGCTCCCTCAATATTGAACCTTATGCCGCCAAATTTAGCAGGTTCATAGAACTATAGCTGAAGATGAAAACCGTCCTGGCGAATTTTGAAATTCCGCTTTGTTCATTTTTTACGACTCAATCAAGGCAGTTTTGCACGCTGCAAATATATTGAATTTTCTTCAAGTACCTGTAAAAAATAATGGTGCGTTCAATTAAAAATCGCCAGGACGGAACTAGAGTAAAAATTGTGTTGAATCTTACAAACAAACTAAAAAGGTTGAAATTGAAACTGACAGCCGCATTGATCGCTAGAATTGGAATAAACAGTTTGAGTTAAGATGCTTGCATTCGGTTATAAGCCATAAATTTTAAACAATTTTTTTTATCATCACTTAGATAATTTTATAAGCTTTCCATTGTTATATAGGTTTGTGGATATCCGATGTGTAATAATTGAGTTACATACGGAAAACTGAAAACACCGCTCAAGGTGAACGGTTACTTTAATGTGGGCAGAAGCCTTTTTTGTCTGATCGTTAGAACAGTGCTAAAGATGGAAGCCTAAATTAGTAAATAGTGAGAAGTGATTCTGGAACTCGCGCTCTTTGAAAATCCTGAAAAGTCCTGGAATTAGCAAAAGAAATGTCCAGGCCCTGGAAAATCCTTGAAGTTAGGCTGACAGAACCAATTAAATACGAATTGACGTCATGGCAACGAAGAGCTCCTTGAAGAAGGGGCGCTTTACTCTTTATCGAAAGTTTCCGCGCAATATTACGTCCTATCATATTAATAACTCTGCTTCTATTTGATCGTAGTTGACAAAGAAAGAAAATTTTGAGGCAACTAGAGGGGAAAAGATATTTAAAATGTTTATAAAAGTAAGTTCTTTTAGATATTGAGTATTATCAAATTAATTTTTGGAGTTTGAAATACTGACGCCAGTTCGTATACTATCTGCTATCCGAGGAGTGGTACTTGTTCGCTTTGTTTATACCCGTTTTAAATCTCCTTCCAGCATCCTAGTCACAACAAATTAAGGGTTAGCTCGTAATATTTTTTACGCTTATTATGTAGGAGAACCCTTTCTACCCTCTTACCTGTTACACCCCCCCCCTAAATTTTGTGTCTGGCTACGGCCCTGACCTATTGATCTATTTTTGGATATTCATGTTGATTATTCCTTTCAAACTCGATCAGTCGTCTGATTACTTATCAAATGGTTTTTGTGCTGTCTCGTGTGATTTTAGAGGGGTTTTAGGAAGGATTCCTCCGCGACTGTTGAGACACAGAACTTCGCCGAGTTTCTGCAACTTCCAACGGTCTCTCGCCGCCATCCTCCAGTTGAAGGAAGACTTTTTTGCAAGAAATCTACAAATAATTTTTGAAACCGCGCTACTCTTACCGTCCTTACCGCCTGAAAAGCTCGCTCGAATTTACAAGTTCGCCTCAAGTTCGGCTTCAACACAAATGCTGTCCTAATTGGTTTCAAAATTCAAACGACCTTTCGTAAACCGCTGTCAAATTCAAATATTATAAAGACAACGCAGTAACTTTACCAAAGTTATCAGTAATCTGACCTCGGTGATCTGATCTCGGTGTCTTTGTAATATTTGAATTTGACAGCTGTTGACAAAAAGTCGTTTGAATTTTGATACCAAAGCACACGAGACAGCACGTGGACAGTCACGCGGACGATCGCAGACCAAAATGACTGATGGCACCGTGAACATGCTTTCTGGAGCCGTTACGCAGACGGACTATATTGACATTTAAAAAAAATGACGTGTCCGGCTGCTCACCGAACAAAGACAAATTATTAACAGGCAAATTATTGTCGATACACAGCTCATGACTTGATTTCGAAAGCCGGCGTTTTAGAGCGCGACTGAGAATGGCGGCAAGCCGTGCCGTTCACGTCTGGTCGAGATACTCAAAACTGCCGCAAGAGCTAGCAAGGATTGTTCCTGCAATAAACATTGTCAACGTTGATATCAATGGTGAGTACGTGAGGATCAAATGGAAGCAGTTTAAAAATGTATAAATATTGGTTCAATTCAGCATTGCGACGTCTTCACGGTATTTAAAAAATTTAGATTGGCCAGTTGTAATGGTAATTTGGAACTTTCACCATGGCCAGCATTAACTAGGCCTTATTAGGGGTTTCCGGGAAACGGGATATTTGAGGAGAAATTATGGGGATACGGGATGTTTTAGGAAAAAATTATAGGGATATGGGATATGTAGAAACTATATATTGGGATATCGAGTGATAAAATACTGTAAATTTTCACAAAGAATAATGATTTGTTTTGTTTGCCACCATTCTCGACTAATTTTTCCCTTTGCCTTATTAGTTTATCCCTTTTTTCGATGATAATACTGAAAATGCTTGTTTGACAAATTCCTGTTTTCATAAGGTTCGTATTTCTGGTGTCTGCCGGCATTACAATGCATTGTCCATTGTCATGCCGTGGTACAAAGCAGAACAAGCAGGATCAAATGACATAAACCACGAGGAAATTAGGTATTCGGTCACTTTGTGTCTCCTGACTCTTTTGACCTTGGTGAAATGGCTGTAACGCATCTGAAACTCGTGCACGATGTCACAGCTTGTATATACAAACTTCACTGGCGGATCCAAGAGGGGGGGGGGACCTGCTGGGCCTTTCCCCCCCCCCCTTTTTGGATTTCTTTTTACAAAAGCGAAATTTTGTAGCAAAAAATAGATGCAAAACGAGTATGAAATTCGTCCAAAACGCTGGAAATGGCCATTTTAGAGACTCAAATTTTAAAAAATTTCTCGGCTGGCGGGGGCATGCCCCCATACCCCCCTTGAAAGCTCGCGTCTTCGGCGCTCGTTGTTGCCCCTCCCATTTGAAAATCCTAGATCCGCCCTTGAACTTAATATGGAAAAGCCCGTTTCAAAGTGGTTTTTCCAAACAAAAAATTAGGAACAGTCTCGAGAAAACTGAGAAACAAAGACAAGGAAGTGAGAATCAGGGAGAATGTTATGAAGGGAAATTTCCTCAAATAATGACAATAATTAAGGGCATTGCTCCAAATGGAACACGTTAATGACCAGCTTTACAGTGGGTTAAAGATGAACAAGTAAGTCCCTATTTTATGTTTATTAAAGAAAACAAATATTTTGTGTCACTTTTAGTGTCACGGAGGACAAAACTACCTCAACAAACAAACTTAAAACATCTTGAATATTTCTATTAAATAGAGATAACATGCAGACTTCAAATTTGAATTACCGGGATATTTATATAAAAAATTAATGAGGTACGGGATATTTGGAGCAAAAATTATAGGGATACGGGATATTATGACCCCCCCCCTAAAAGGGCCTCATTAACCGTAAGCGCTCTAAAAAGCCCCCCTGGGGAGATTTCATTAAAGTTTCGGGACCCTCTGGTGGGGGACTTATTATAGAGAGGGGACTTCTTTAAAATTCTTTGACAAAGACTGAATTACACTACATATCGATGGGATTTGAAGTGTTACATATCGAAGTTCTCAAATCAGCACTTAACAAGATGTACCAGAAACTAACCTACATGAAGTTCGAGGTTGGAAGTATCGAAAACAGAAACAAAATATATCCATAATGCAGCATGCCTTCTGTTTTAACGCCTACAGATTTTTGTTAAGGGAAGAAGGGGGGGGGCTTACTAGAGAGAAAGGGCTGATTAAATAGTTCTGTCCGTGTTTCCGCTCCTATGAATTTCAAAACTTAAACAAGACTGTTCCGAATTGTTCTTAAGTCTTGTAAAGAGTTAATACCGGATTCAAACAAATGAAGTTGTTGAGGGCAGTTGGTAACTGTGTCAACAAAATGACACTCGATAACCTTTTGCCCAATCAAGTGAAGTTATAACGAAGACAAGATAGGATTTGTGATCGCTTGATACCTGACGTGACATTTGTCAACTGAAACTCGATTCGCTGCGGTCACGGTTTACCAACGCGGAACAGTTATTGCAAATACTCATTTTCCCAGAAACTAAAACTTTTGCAAAACACTCAGTACTGGTTTTTTTAAGAAATCTACTAGATTAGCGACCAGCCAAATGTGTGCGCAAGTACAACAGCCATGAAAACAAATTCGACCAAAGTACAGTCGATAATGAGATCGGCCAGATTCGAAAACGAGAGCCGGCCCCTGCAAAAACCAAGAGGGGCGTCCAAATGGCAGTCCACTCGTTCCCAGTGCCATCCGCGCGTCAAGGCCCCCGAATCTCAAAACTTCTTGCATTGTACAACACAGGGAGACCATCCATCTCCAGATTAGGATTATTTTCTCCTAACGTAGAACGCAAAAAACGTGCATACCCGGGCAGTGCAAAGCCCGTGCACAGGCCTACTAAACACGTACAGATGGCCGTTAAAACCGCATCTATATTGGCAATTGGGATCTGTGCGAACAGCAGAAACGACTCTCTAACAATACACCAAACAACAAACTCATGTGTACGGAGCATCTTAAGTGCCACCTAGGAACAGCTATATTTTTTGAACGTCCGCAAACAATTTTTTTACGGCACGACTTATTTTTACGGCACGACTTATTTTTCGGCACGACTTATTTTAACGGCACGACTTATTTTAACGGCACGACTTATTTTAACGGCACGACTTATTTTTCGGCACGACTTATTTTAACGGCACGACTTATTTTAACGGCACGACTTATTTTTCGGCACGACTTATTTTAACGGCACGACTTATTTTTCGGCACGACTTATTTTTCGGCACGACTTATTTTTACGGCACGACTTATTTTAACGGCACTACTTATTTTTCGGCACGACTTATTTTTCGGCACGACTTATTTTTAAGGCACTACTTATTTTTAAGGCACGACTTTTTTTAACAGTACGACTTATTTTTGGCGCCTTTTTATGAAATCCGCTGCAAGGTGATCACGGGCTCATGTCACATCTGTCAAAGATTGCGAACGGCACAGTATTCTTTTCAGATGTCGTGGACTTAAAGGCATATCATGGTTAATCAAAAGGCAATCAATTATTTCCTTGTAAGAAAGTCCCATATGAAAATATCCTTCGATCAAATTATCCCTGGTCGCCGCCATTTTAACTCAGCAGAGCCGTCGGTGCGTAGGAACAGCGGTTACTCCTAAAATCAAAAACACAAGAGGGGTGGGGTGGGGTGGGGATTAACAAAATCGTGTCGAAAAATAAGTAGTGCCGAAGAAATAAGTCGTGCCGTAAAAATAAGTCGTGCCGTAAAAATAAGTCGTGCCGAAAAATAAGTCGTGCCGAAAAATAAGTCGTGCCATAAAAATAAGTCGTGTCGTAAAAATAAGTCGTGCCGTAAAAAAATACGTCGTGCTGATAAAGATAAGTCGTGCCTTAAAAAAATTTGTTCGCAGACGTTCAAAAAATATAGATGTTCCTAAGTGGCACTTAAGGGGCTCCGTACAGGCGTGTTAATTGTACGCGTATACACGGGCACCCAAGACAACGAATTTGATCGAAAGTCGCTTTAACAATGTAACTGAGTTATCTCTGGTTCCAGACTAAGAGCAATGACTTCAGCAATAGCGCGCGAGTGTGCAAACGGTCAGTAACAACGAATCGGTCTGGAAGATACATGTTACAGTCCGTGCAGTATCTCAACTGATGCTGATACCTTTTAAACTTATTTGCACCCCCTGTGGAAATTCCTGGCTACCGGCCCGCGTCTTGGAACTTCTTACTTTGGCCAGACTTCAGACTTACATGCTGGTAAGTAAGTTCTGACTGTGGAACACAATGCAAATCGGTTTCTTTTTCTCTACAGAGCCGGTACAGAAGTTCCAAGAAGCTACAGTACTCATAGCAGATTACGGTATAGTACAGCCTGTCCTTCAGAAACTGGGCAACAAGCTAAAATGGCTGCAACTAACCTCGGCTGGAGCGGAAGGAATAACGAAACAATTTGCTGAAGGATTTACTCCACACTTCACCGTCACTCACATGTCCGGTGTCTGCCATGCCGCACCAATGGCGGAATACCTCTTGGGTCATATCATTGCCAGAGAGCAGCAGTTTTTTAGAGTGAAAGAGTATCAAAGGAATCATGTATGGTCAGTCAGAGTACAATATTTCACCTTCACATTTAAAGAACTCGCTATTGTTTTATGAACTTGCCAAATTTGACGGCATGAGGTTAAAAATTGGGGGAGCATTGATCCTTTTCCTTGTCGCAGTTTTGGCAAAAACATGTCTCGAGAAATTCACTCCTAAAGTACGCCGCACGTCATACAATTTCACTTCCGGTAAAAAAACACTCGTTCGTCATAATCTCGCAATCTATTAGACATATTGAAAAACATTTTTTCCTACTTGAATCTCATTTAAAGTGTTTTTATTTTCCGCAAAAATTTCAATTTCGAAATTTTGAACCGTTCCAACGTGAACGGTAGCCTTAAGCGGGAAAGGTGGTCACCCAAATATTCAATCCTCGACCAGGCCGGGGATCGAAACGGAAACCTAAAGGTTGGGAGGCAGAGATAACATTTTCAGACTTCTGATGCAGTTTTAACAGTAAAACACGAGAGGGAAAAAAACAAACAACGCAAATTACTTTGTGCTAAAGATTCAACTCAAGTTCTGCTCTTAAGTTTCCCAAGTCCGCTCGTAAATTCTGCCAGAAGATTTTCAAACTTACGTCAGCTCAGCTGGTAACCTTGAAAATGAATGAGAGAATTACAATCTAATTGGTCGCTGTTCTGTTTATTTTTAAAAAGGGACAATAAATTTAGATGGAGCCTCGTCCAGGAAGCGAAACACATGTCTGAGTTAACATTGGGCATCCTTGGGTTGGGAAATATCGGTAGTCACGTGGCTAGAGTCTGCAATGGCCTGGGCATGACTATATGGGGAGTCGGGAAGAGAGAGCGTCAACAGATACCAGACTATATTGACCACTATAGGACCATGTCATCCCTACCAGAGGTGTTGCAGTCGTGTGACTATGTCTGTAACATCCTACCAAGCACGCCTGATACTCGGTATCTGCTGTCACGTGATGTCTTGAAGAACTGCGAGGACAGGAAGTCCGTATTTATCAACATTGGTCGAGGAGATATCATAGACGAGGAGAGCCTGGTGCGAGCACTGAAACAAAATTGGATTTCCGGTGCGATTTTGGATGTGTTCGATGGCGAGCCTCTCTCACCGAGCAGTGAATTGTGGGATATGCCGCAGGTAACTGTGACACCACACTGCTCCGGCCTTGCAGATCAAAAGGAGGTGATGTGATTCTTTATGAAGTTTTTAAAAAAATATTTCTTCAGAATTGAACGAAGCTACAGTTCATCATGCGATAAGTTCTCCGACGTAGAGGTGCGAATCACCAGCTGATCCAAGTTTCTGGAAATAGCCAATCAGGGACGAGGACGTCTGCAAAACCGTATACCGTATAGTTTCAGGCCCCATTCGCGAAACAATGCACAAACAAAACTGCATGCATTTAGTGATTTACTCCTCAGCGTTTAAAAGTCTTAATCTTCTTTCCAGAAGTTCCTTAAATTTGACTCTTAGTCCAAAGTACTGCTTTAAGAGCAGGCTTTTAAATGACACACAGTTTTGCAGATGACGTCACTGAGGGTCAGATTAGCTGGCAGGTCTTACGTAAAAAACACACTCCCAGCCCAAGTCCTCCTGAAAAACGAAAATGAAAGGAGAGGAGGGGAGAAGGGAGGAGATCAAAGGAAAAGAAAGAAAATTAAAGTAAAAAATGAAAATTAAAGGAAAAGAAAAAAAGAGAGAGAAAAATAAAAAATAACAAAAAATAGCCTTGGTCAAACTGAAAACTTATACTGTCAGTAAAAACGCGGCTATCTTACTTTCCCTTTGAAAGAATGCTACACAAATTGTGCCTGATTTCAGATTTTAAAAAGGACATAATTGCAAATTCCCCGTCACTGTTGCATCGGGCATTTCTTATTTTTTGCCACCCAATGATTCAAATTTTGTACGTTTTTCTTGCAGATGGCCAAGGTTATTGCAAGAAATTTAGAATTGTTTGAAACTGGTAAACCACTGGATTTCGTGGTTGAAAAGTGCAGCGAATCATGACCAACACTGAATGCCCTGTCTGCTGGTGAGATCACCGGGACCTCAGATCGACATGTCGGCAGCTCAGATCTGCAAATCGTGATAATAGTCGCCATTTATACACAGTAATACAAACAGACAGTAGCTGTACAGTTGATGTGGCCGAATATTGTTTTACTGTTATAAAAGTCTTATTCGAACTTTAAAAGCTAAGATTTGACGAATATGTCTAGCTTTATCTAACTATAAAACTTTTCTATTTTCTAAAAGTGCCTGTCACTTTTACTCTTAAATCATCTGCGTAGTTGGCGGTATTTGGTTTTCTGGCGAATTTTCCGACTTTTCACAACGGACCGCCAGCTTCGCCGGCTAATCATCTGACAAAAAACCGGGAACCCATTACTTGGCCTAGCTCAATCTCAGCTTTGTTTGAGCTGGACTCTCTAAAATCGTTTTTGTCAGAGAAAATCGTGACTGAACGACGCAAAACCATTCTTTCTGGAATCTATTCTTCCAGAGAAACCAACTGTTAAATGTAATCGTACTTAAATGAAGACTCAAAATTATAAAAATAGTCTGTTTTTTTATTAAACTCAAGTGTACATATACACGCTTTAAATACTATACAAACTTTATTATTTACAAACTCTTTGAATTTCAAACTTAAGGTGCGCGTGAAAATTGAAAATTTTCTCTACCGTTCCACGCTTTTTTCTATCATATTCAACGACGATATTTTTCAAAACAATCCAACTAAACCAGGATTCTTTAAAGAAAACGCTAATATGAATATTGATAGAAGATTCTTGTTATCAACACCTATTATCCCTAAAGTTTTCTAGATCTTGCTTGATTCGTTTAGTAGTAAACCAGGCTCGTTTCAAACGTCGCGCTTTGGACGTGCTAGCGTCTTCTAACACGACTCAGAAACTGAACGTTTGAAACCACGTCGAGCCTGCGTCGACACGACAGAGGTTTCAAACGTCGAGTATCGGTCAAACTTAACTCGTGCCGAACTCAGTGTTAATTTTCCTTGTTCTCCTTTAAATCTTCGCTGACTAAAGATGATTTGCATCCACAAAGCGCGAGTCTTGGATGGCACGGCCAGTCGAGCTCAATCCTAAGCGTGACATTTCAAAACGGATCTTGGTCTCGTACGGTATGAAACAATAACAACCCAAGAAGCGTCAAGTATCACGTTCTTTCTTGTAGGTTTTCAGTCTTCAGTAGCAGTAAATTATATATTAGCTAAAACAATCAAATCTTAGGTTAATTTTTTTGTTTGTTCGTTAGCTAAATTGAACTAAGAAATACATTTTGCAAAACGAAACTGTCCCATTACGGGGAAGGAATGATCTAATTGCGCAATGCAACACAAAAATCATTGCTTTGCTTTTCAAATCGAAAGACAGTTTATACGACGCGGAACTGACCCACTTTACCATGTATCTAACCAAAAAACAGAGGCACTTAAAGAGTGACTCACATTAGTGCATCGTTTAAAGACACCAAGTATTATGACTTGAGATGTATTCTGTATGGAACCAACTTTTATACCAATTCGAGGAGCAAATTAATGATAACGCATTCCAAGATCCGGGCGGTTCAATAATATTTTGAGTACATCTGCCATTGGCCTGTTTCAAAATAGTCCTAAATTTTCTCGTCATCGTTGATCTGTTTTATGACAACCATACTCCACTATTCTTTTAAAAGCTCGGTTAAAATATGTCTAATTATGTTTTATACCGTTACTTATGTTGTTCTATACATTTGTAATAGAAAGTTTGTGTGACTCTATATACTACATGTGTTTGTATAAATACTCTTGCTCTTGAGTTGAGTTACTTTGTGCATCAGCAACCAGTATAAAATGTTTTGTCTGCGTGTCGCACGATCTTTCGTTTTATTCCGAAGTATTAAGCACCAATTTATCTCACACCGAATCACTGTAAGTATAGATAACATGCTGGTTCTGTGTTACTCTGTAGACATTTTTGTGCTGGAGTTTTTACCCCCGCCCCCCCCCCCCTTCCCCCACCCTTTTTCATGAATTTGAAAGAAAAAGGAAATTTCTCAGTAAACCTTCGCACGTTTTCAGATCTGTGCTCAACCAAGTCTCACCCGTCCCCCAAAAATTCCAACCACCTATATTTTCCCCTCAAAAACAAAATCTCCGGAAAATAATCCTCTAGACCAGGGCCAGTTTGCATAATAGTAGTACGCCATATACTAACCTAACGCCAGACGTTTTCAAAGCACTAGGAAATCCTTTGTAAGAACATCAGACAGCGAATGACCAACATAACGTTTCACGCAACTGTCCCCAGTTTTCCTTTTACGGCAAGAAATTACTCTCATTTACCAATCAACACGAAAAGACATTTCTTAAAACTATACAGTGGTTAGCTGCCACAATGTAAGTCACCCTATGTTTCTAATTGAACTGATGTGGTGTATTTCACATGGATCCAACCGCTAAACATGTGCGGAAACACTGGTTTGCGCACCGGTTCGTTTAGACGTACTTTCCTCCACTAAAGTCCAATTTCTAGGTTATCTTTACAAAACTCTATAATACTCCTCTGGTCAAAAGATTGAACTGAGTCGCTTTTCTTTGTCCTTGCTCTTCCTAGAACCCCTTAATCCAAAACTCCGTCTGAGTTGCGAAGTTCGCTGAAGAAAGCCGCTTGAATCTTTGTCTTTGTTATGGCTGGGACTACTGGGCTCCTTTAGATCTGCGCTGGAGACTGGGGCGGGTAATGGAATGCCGGGTGACACGGGGCGTTTGACACTGCAGCCATTTCCCGGAGGGGGAGACAGCAGTTTTTCTTTCTTGACTGTTGGAGGAAAGACAGGACACATTAGCAGTACTAAAAAACGTATGAAAACACGCGTAATTCCAAAAAGCATCGTCAAGCCCCAAATACTGAAATCCACATTGTTAGTATTTCATTATTTCAGACAAAACGGTGCAAATATATTGTTGTTGTTGTCAAAGTTGTTCCACAGTGGCATCAGTAAGGCTCTACTCTGAGAACGAATTATTCTATTGGTCATTGAACAATAACATTAACAATAACTGACACTTTTTAACAAAACGCTATTGTGTGTTCTTTACGGATGGTCAGTTTAAGAATAAAAGTTTTAGTTATTTGTATTGTGCTTTTATCCAATGGGATCTTTCGTTCTCAGAGTAGAGGGCGACTCAGTGGCATTGCATGCATGCATGAATGAACGAACGAGTGAATGGATAAATAAATGGATGGATGAAGGAAGAAAGGAAGGAAAGACAGACGGACAGAGAGAGAGAGTTGTCAAATAAGGGAAATCAAAGACATGTTTGAGTTCGTACATCACTTCAGTTCACGCTTACCAGAAGGTTTTCTCCCCTTGATTGACAACTGAGCTGCCCTCATTGCCGCCCGCTTTGTACTTTGTGATATCACAACACCTACAAATAAAATACATGTATTACTGTTAGTAACCCGTGCTGACTGCTAAATGTCTAATAGAAACATTACTCCTGAAATGTGGATTAAGATATTTTCAATGATTTCCAATGACTCCTTACTTATTATTATTTTTGTTGTTGTTGTTATCATTATTATTATTAATATTATTACTATTATCATTGTTATTTGAGTTATTATTAATAATATTATTGCTATTATGTTTTTACTGATATTATTATTTTTTTATTATTATTATTGTTATTATTATTATTATTATTATTATTGCTGTTGTTACCGCTGTTATTCTAGATAACTCGAAATTTACGAAAGCCGTCAATTTTCACTTTGACAAATCTTCAAATTTTCACTTGAAAAATCATGAACGAAAGCATCA
>JAOBRG010079775.1:0-14811 GCA_027574985.1 Umimayanthus nakama | reverse complement strand
CGATATAACGACGATATAACGTTGTACCGGGGTTCACTGTATTTGAAACTTGCGTTTTAATTAAAAGAGTAATGAAACAGAATACACACGCAAGATTTTGACACGAAGCTATCAGTATAAAAAATTTACATTGACATGGAATATGATTTCAATTTAACTCTATTATACTACCGTGTTACAATCTATCTTAATAGTATTATAATAATCTGAAAGCCCCTTTTTGAGGTTAAGTCAAGTTGCTGTTCTTGTTCAAGACGCATATCAGCAAAGTTTTGAACATTAAGGTGACTCGCACGCACACCGTCCTGTCACCCATCATTAAAGCGATTGGTAAACAGGGAGGCAATTATGTCTGTGTTTGCATTCATTGTGTTGAGTTTCAACATTATGGAAATTATGGAATTCGATTAAAAAAGTCACGGTTTGGTTTTGAAATGAAACGACAGCTCCGTTGTTACTGTCAAATGCATACTTTGCCCCCAGTTCGACAGTTCTGAAGATACATGGTCCTCAGATCAAAAAGTTATCAAATAGGTTTTCAATAAATTTAGGAACTGACCGGGAAAAAAGAAACACTTTTTGTATCCTTATATTTATAATCTGTAGTTACTGCTGACATGTAATGTGCCTGGGAAGAATTATAAATCTCAAATAAGTAATATTATATACCTATAGAGCGTGCACGATGGTACTAAACTAGGCAAGCAAAATTCTGAAAATGCAGAGCCTAACAACAGAAGTGGCCAACATGAGCAGTTCTCAAAACCAAGTATTGTTTTTGTAATTTAAAACAATAGGTTCTCGTTCAGTGAATTGTTTACAAGGCAGCGAAAGACAGGCGCTTTTAAAAAACCAAGTAACAATTCGAAATATGCGATAAGGACGCTGATATGCACACGATTACCCGAATTTGGACTATCATTCGAGGGGCTTCTTGAGAAGAAACTTGGAACAAGGCTGGTTTTTGGTCAAAGTTTCATCAACTGTATTGGCCTAAGGGTCATCTCGATATAAATGTCAACGCTGAAACCGAAGTGTGTTAATATTTGAACATGACACTACACTGTTAAAGCTGTGCTGTAAAGTCTGTCATTTAGTAGCTCTTCGACTATTTGATTAAATGTCCGAAACCTTACCTCGTTTTTAGAGACGTTTTTTGGACTTTTGGAGCCACCAACTCTAGAAGTCATGACGGTTTTGATCTTGGGTCATTGACAAGCAAATACCGTTAGACTTACAGTTCGGTGAGGTACAGAACTTCAAAAAACAGCTTGATCGCTTTTAGTTCACAAATCTATACAAACTCTTCTAAATTGACTAGATCGCATTACGCTATACGAATGTATTTCATTACGACCAAGTGCAATGTTAATAGTTAACTAGAAAGAGGAAGTGAGAGGAATGAGAAATTGCAGAGAAGTGGCATACATACCTGCGACGTAAGCTTCGAATCTGATCGGGCACGCATAGTGTCGTAAAAACGATCTTCTCTTTTATCTGCAGTCTCTCCAGTCAATAATGATCGTCAGTGCAACTTGGGTTTTCTGTCAGTTCTGGTTTGATCTTGTGCAACATCAATATGTGTTGTCGACGAAGCTTCTGAAGTCATCAAAAACAATGTGATCGAGCCTCGAGCTTTCTCGGAAGCACGGTACAGAGGATAAGCAACAAATATAGCAAACTTTCGAGCTAATATAAAATTGACAATATCGCGAAATTATCACCAGTTAAACAAATCGAATAAAATGGTGAATATCAAAATGGCAACGCTGAAACACACTCATTTCTCGCCAAATCCTATTGTTCTCCACGCAAGTTACAATTTTCGGTCACAAGATTTGCGTACGTTTCCTTTGTATATTTATATTTATAAATTGCACTTCAACTGAAGGTATATTTACATAACAATAAGTAAACAGTTGCAAGTATTTTGCCAGAGGGAAGATATGCTTACCTGCACATAAGATGCGATGAGTAAACCAAATCCAGCAAATCACGCAGCCGGATAAACCTTTTCATTCAGCGTTCAACCCACATGCTGTGTTTCCACGCGTTTGAGCACGTTCCGCCGGATCAACACGAATGGATTTTAAAAATAGCAACCCGTTTGTATTTTACAGCAAAACTGACATTTTCATAAATTTTGTCTGCTCTCTCAATTTCTCTTTATTTAGACTTTCACAAAATGGGAGAATCGAGAAGTCCGTACAGCCATAGGAAAACTTTTAAATCTTTAAAAGGACTGTAGTTTAGGATTTTACTAAAGTTTTACACACAAAGAGAAACTCTCGGGTCTTTTATATTGTTCGGGCAGGGAATTCTTACTAACACCACACATCCGGCAGGAAATAAAAAATAGCCAAATAAGGCCGACCACTGACAGCAATGACAAAGCAATTTTGTTTCGTACAGTACAACTTTCGCACAGCGAAGTGAACATAACATAACATAGCATAGCATAGCATAGCATAGCATAACATAATACAACATAACATAACCTAAACTAACCTAACCTAACCTAACTGGCCTAACCTAACCTAACATAACATAACATAACAAGACACAACAAAACTTAACGTAACGTAACGTAACATAACTTAACATAACATAACATAACATAACATAACAAAAAGGTAACATAGCGTAACGTAACGTAACGGTAACCTGGCACATGAAGCACAGCCTAGCAGTAAATGAAAGTGTAACACATTGTAAATGCAGTATAACAGCGCCTCATAGATCCAGGTGCCACGGCATAGATCTAAGGGCCACCCCTTTTGACTTTGACCAAAATTTGGAGTCAGTTCTTAAAGCATTTTACTTGTTTCTACAGCATGAGAATATATGTTGGACGTGCTGTTAAATTACGAGAAATGAAATCTACGCAGACTACGGAACCTTCAAGGTTCATAAAGAGAACATACAACCTGAGCCCCCCTGGAAGTCGTTTAATCCTACTGCACAATATACTATTGTGCCCCCGCCATTCAAAGTTTCTAGATGCACCCCCGGTTCTCACTAGGACAGCATAAATTACCAAAGTATAAAACACCATGGCTAGTATAGTATTACATAGGTTATACTATAAGTTTATTGGATTAAGCCGCGTCCAACGTGACAAAATTAAAGTCGATATTCAACATTTTGTCGTATTGCAGTTGGACAAAGCCGAATCCAACAAGTATTTTATAACTTCGAGTAGAAGAGCAGAAATGGTGAAAGTTCCTCTTCACAATAGCTTTAGTGAGTAATTTTCAATGCAATTTCACAAGCTGCAAGATCTTCAAAGTTTTTTGGTTTGGTACTTCACAGAAATCGCGAAGTATATTTCATTAAGCAGCTTTTCTGTCTTTTTGCTTGTTCCTTTTCAAGTAGCACTTGTCGTTCGTCTGTCTCGATTAGAAATAGCTTTTTATGGTGGTGTGAAAACATTTAAGTTCAGGTAAATTTGTTTTTTCCGGGTTTGAACACGCAGTAACACCACGTGTTCATCGTATGTAAACACGATTCAGTGCTTCGAGAGCCAATCATGATACGCCAATTCAGTCACGTGCATGCCTAACAATCAAATGTAATACTCAGCATCAATTATCAGGTTTGTACGTGACCGAAAAGGCGTAATTTGACTGGAGGTCAACGCACTGAGCGGTCGAGTATACTTGACTATTATTCCACGAACGCGCGTTGGATACAAGCCTTAAGATAGCGAACGAGGTCATAAGGTCATATCAAACAGCGCGAGTTGAGTTTTCGGCCATTTTTAGGGAACATTTTCCGTGATGAAAGTATCAGCATCTATATTTGGACAAATTGCATAATACAGGATTTATACCGTGAGTAGAGAGCCAATCAGTTTACCAGAAGTTCAATACCCAGTGCAATGCATATATGTTTAATGGCACAACCGGCACAGCGTAGCATGGAAAAGCAAAGCGCGGCACAGCATACTTTAGCACAGCATGGAAGTGCACATCATGACACAACACATGTTCTATTGATAAGTCATACTGATCTGCCTTTTATTTCAGCCACACAGTTGTTTATGCAGTTTCAACCCAGCATAGCAAGGCAAAGGAAAGCATTTCATTGTCATTGAGCATTTGCTACAAGGTGGTAAAATCACTTGGTATGCTCTTTTTTTAACTTGCAAACGCCGAGTTACAAGTTCTTAAAGTTAGCATTAATAACTTTATTATTATAACTATTAGCGTTAGTAGTAGAAGTTGTAGTAGTAGTTAGTAATAGCAGTAGCAGCAGTCATGGTAGCAGTAGTAGTAGTAGTAATATTATTTTTATAATAATAACAATAATTATAAAATTAATTATTATTACTATTATTATTATTATTACTACTAGTAGTAGTAGAAGTAGTACTAGTAACAGTACTGCGTATTTTAAAAGGTAGAGATAAACGTAAGCTTTATTGGCGTAGTCTTTATAAAAAATGCAGTATTAGTTGCAGCAACAGCAGCAGCAGTAGTAGTAAAACTCGAAATACTAGTAGCAGCAGAAGTAGTACACAAGCTTATGTTAGTTAAATCTGTTACCAAGTAAATTACAGTTTGAAAGATTACGAAGGTATCAAAGAAATCAGAGCAGACAAAAATACTTCTTCACTTTCCCAGCTATGCTCTGAAGCAAAGTCTCAGTAATGAAAATACAGCCAAATTTATTATCATAACTTTATTAACTCTGTAAATAACTTGTCTCACTTCAATATACGCTGTTATCCATTAACTGTTTTTTTTTCTGCTTGACAATACTCAGCAAAATATTTAGCTTGTTTTCATTTTTGTAAAGTTTACGTTTAATAATTTATTTAGAAAAATACAATAATAATAAATTTATATAATTATCTTTTTCTCTCAGTCGCAGATTGTATGTTAACAATACACAAAACACAAAGAAGAAAATTACTTCTCATATTAAACATTGAACAACTGTTGTTACTTGGTGTGCATACTTTGTGTTTTCAATTTTCGAAATTTTTCTTTAAAATGTCAAATTTACCTCGCAACTCTGGTTCGCACATTTTGAGAGACTGATCTACAAAAATGCGCCTCTTGGTTTCAGAAACCAGGTATAGACTCCAATGTAGGGCTTTGTAACGATACAGCAAAGAAAACGAGTTCTACCTCACTGTTATTTGTGTAATGAACATCAAACCAAGCATCGGCGCTGATCAGTACTAGCAGAAAACACCAATAATGAACATTTACAAAGTATACAATAGGAATCTATGAATTAAGGTTTCTTATTTAGTATAATTAGTGCCTATCTTACACCAAAATAAGAAATTAGGAAGTTTTAGGAATTTGCCTTGCTACATTGAAACCCAAATATTTCTCGTACTTCTGGCAAATCTGACTTTATCGCAAAAAGACGCCGGAAGTCGCCGACTTGATTTTATCTCCAGTAACTCTGCAATTTTGTTCCTTTTCTTCACCATACACTTCAAAACTGGTAGAAATCGCTAAAAGATTTTCAAACTATTCATGAATAGTGAATAATCACTGTCCGTATTTTGGTTTAGCGCATAGTGCGCATATGCGAGACAGCTGCAGTCTGCAGAGCACTTCGTTCGGCCGGAGGCCGCGCGTGCTCTGGGAACGAGTACGACGCTTTGACACTGCTCCTCTAATCGTAGTATGAAAACACGTAAAAATTATAGTTGAAGTCACAGCTCCGCACTTTCACATGTCATTACACTGTGTTGCAGTCGACGTCTTTATACACATCGTTATTACTGTGACAGTAGTCGTTTTTCACTTGCTGCAAAGCCACCAGCAAGCGGCTGTTACTCGTTTCCAATCCCTTTATCCGTTTTCCTTGTGACTCAATAACCTTCTGTTTGGCTTCTGTTATTTCTCTCATTTGCTTTTGTTCTTTCATGAGTTCAGCCTGTGTATCGAATAATTTCTCCATCACTTCTCGTACTTCCTGCTCCTTTTCGTCTTGCAGCCTACGAAGTCTTTGCTCGCTGTCAACAAGCCTCTCCTTAAATGAGGCGACGAGTTTGTGTGTGCTCGACTCTTGGAGTATCAGCTGCTCGTGCGTCGAGGCCAGGACCCGTTTGGTCTCTTTTAACTCCCGCAGTAACTCCTGGTTTTCTGCTTCATACTAAGGATAATTAAACAAAATGACATCATAAGTGTGTTTTTTGTGTGCAAAATCTGAATTGTACTACTGAATTTTAGACTTGTGAAATTTGTTCATTTCTTATTTAATGTTTTATGTACCTATTCATTTATTTTTTTATTTGTATATTTACTTATTTGTTTGAAATTCATTTATTTTTTGACTGATTAATTAATTAATTTATTATTCTATATTTTTATTTATTTATTATGCTATGATAATCTTATAAACTTCTAAAATCTGTATGAACAAACAAACTGATACACAGACACTGAAGTCTAGTTTTTTAAAAATGCGTTTTTCTGCGCTGGCGAGTAAGCAGATAATAAGTTTTGAACAAGAAGGGTTGTTAAGGTATGTTTTCTACCGAAAGGTTTAGTGTGACGATGACATTTTGAGCCGAATAGATAGCTGGATGGGTAGAGAGAAAGACAAACAGACGGACAAAAAACAGACAACACAGACAGACAATACAGACAGACAATACAGACAGACAATACAGACAGACAATACAGACAGACAATACAGACAGACAATACAGACAGACAATACAGACAGACAGTACAGACAGACAGTACAGACAGACAGTACAGACAGACAATACAGACAGACAGTACAGACAGACAATACAGACAGACAATACAGACAGACAGACAGAAGAAAAATCTTCGTTGAATTGCAAACGAGCAAATGAATCAAAACTATCGTTGTCTTGCATTTCCATTCCTAACTTTAATTAATCAAGCGGAAACGAAATTACAAGATATCAGTGGGGCGATACACCTTTTTATCTCGCCTCATGGTGCGACCTAAAAAAATTTTTTCACGCGACGAACTTAACAGGAAAGTTGGAACTGCTTAATTATTAAAACTTAATGATATTATACGATGAGTTGAATAACCAATCAGACTGTAATGTCTACAAAAAGCCTTGTTGATATTTTTAATGAAGTGCTTGATATAGGACAATAACCAACTTACCTCGGTCAGTGTTCTGGGACGACGCGTGGTTTCCTCACCCCTCAAATCCTCTTCCACCTTCGATGGCAGTTTTTCCGAGCCCGAACTATGGGGACTGACCATGATAAAATAAATTGGTGTAATTAGTCATTAGTGTTTGATTTCAAACACATTCAGATGGATAGATATACTTATATTTTTCTCCTTCAATAATAATTTACAATTTCTTACAGCTAAACAAAAAATATAAGCAAAGGAATTTACATTACCATATTATATAGCTAAGGACTAAAAAATTGCAATTTATACTGTCCATTGAGAGTTGTAACCAATGCGCAGGGAAAGCTAACAAACTGGAAGTGATTATTATCTATGTGTACAATCAAAAATATGTTTCAGAAAGTAAGGACTTCTTCAAGTCGTGCTAAAGGCACATTTATCAATTATAGACATCTACAGACATGCATACACCATCGGCATTTGATTCCGTGCACAACAGACATATGCAGCTATTTCAAAAAAGGTTGTCATTGTCAATAGTCCAATACTGGAACCGAAAGGAACTGTGGGTTCAAACAGCACAAACAATCACTTCTGTTAGCATTGATTTTGCAAAATATGGAATGCAGGTTCATCATATGATGCCACGGCAATGCAGTAACAACCTTCGCTGGCTCAATGTCACTCATTATGAGTGTACCCAAAGTTCCTTTCGGTTCCAGTATCAACTACGAACTCTGGCTATCCTTAGGATGCATTCGATTGACTCTATTCCGTCTATTCCGGAATAGGAATGAAATTTCAAAATTCTGTTCTGATTCGCAGAACAATCAATTATCTAGTTAAAGGTAATAACTGGGGTGAGATATATAACTCAGTTTTGTTCTTCTTCTAACTTTGCAGGAATTGTGGCCATCAAGTTTGAACAAAGTTTTTATTCTGTTTATTCCTATTCCGGAATAGAGTCAATCGAACGCGCCCTTAGTTGGTTTCAAACATACTGTTACTAACTAGGCATGCTGGGTAATTAATCTGTTGACCTAACGTAAGTAATAGACGTTCTGCCAACAGCATAAAATTTTATTCATGCGGAAACTCATTGGATTATGCAATTATAAAATGACAAGGGAAGTTAAGGACAAGTCCATGCTCGTTTTGTCAAAATACTCTCTACTTTCCCGAGTCGTTTGGTGAGGGAAATTACAACGAATTTTGACAAAACGCAAGTGATTTCACTCTTTCTATCACGAGTCACCAAATTCTGCTCCAACTTTACGATTAGTGTGTTTGAAACTCTTTTGACTGATGCAATTCACTTCCACGTACTGAAACTTCAGACTAATGGTGGATCTACCCAATAAAATTTTTGAGTAATTTGTCCTTTATTGTCTTTTCCGACTATAATGTTGTGGAAGTTCTTATCAAGCCGTGTGACGCTTGATGATACCAAATCTTTGTACTTTGCAAAATTCAACTCCTACCAACCTCAAAACACATTGAAACCTCGTACACACTAACCTGGAGTCTCGGCTCTGATGATCATAAACCACGTTGGGCGTTGGAGGCAATTTGTGAGCCCGCCGTCCAATTGGCCAGTTGTAAGTGCCACTAACCCAAGAAGACCTATTTGCGGTTTGATTGCTTCCGCCACTCTCACTGGAACTGCTACTTGTTTCTGAGAAAGACCGCGTAACTTGTTTAACCGGAATTGACGTAGTTTTCACCCGCAGTAGCCTTGGAGAATATTGCTTCCGTACAAATCGAGGAGAGGAAGTGGGCGACGGAGACTGGGGACTAGCGGGTTTCTCATTCTGGTTAACAATGGAGTCGATTATCTCTAAGGATGATGGTCTCGGAGAAGCGGACCTAGAAGAAGGCAATCTTGGAGAGGTAGAGCGAGAATGATCCGTGATTACGGGCGTGCTGGGTCGGTGTTTGTGAGGATTTGCACCAGTTATCGTCTCACTAAATTCATTGCTTTCGGTCAAATTTCCCAGCGATGACGACAGTTCCCGTTCACAGTCATTTACTGATGAATTATTGGACTGAACAGCACCAGAACCAAAAGAGCGACTACGCGAACGTGTCTCGCTGCTGTACGGTGTCTGAACGAGTAACTGTTTTTTCGTCCGCTGCCCGTTCTGACACATATCGCCGTCGCCGTCCGACATAGCGTTCAGGTACGAGTTTCGACGTAACGTCCGCTGTACGTCAAGAAATTCTAAGTCCGAGGGGTAAAGGGTAATGGGGGTCGAAAATCTCCGAGGGTCGATACCAAAGTCTGGGTTTAACACCCGTATGCGAGACGAGTCGGGGGTCGGTAAGGTTCGGCCACGCCTTGGGGTCTTGACCCTCCTGTGAATGAGCGATGAATCTGGTAGCTGGGCTGCCTGTGGATTACCGAACCTTCTGCCCCCGATTTCCGACACGGGAGAAAGCGTGATGCTGCTTTTTTCTTTCTCCTGGTCGCTGATGATGTCAGATGAGGATGCCCAGCGGCGGGGTTCCTGTGCAGCGTCGACAAGTTGTCCTTCCGAGTTGTGGTACGCCTCCTGAGTGGACTTCAGGATCAGCTGCAGTGGCTTCAGCTTATCAACGCCTTCCTGGTGAATGATAGCACAACATGCGTCTCAGTATACAACTTAGGGTTAATGCTCATTTACTTATTTATGCCCTTTCACCCAACTTATGACATTTAACATTAAATACATACTTCAAATTAGATATCGTGTCAGCACCACGTCCATCTTCACATCCGATTGCAAAATAATCTCGGATAATGCCTGACAATGTATATAAACATACACACAAACTACTGACAAGTTGTAAAACATGTCGTTTTGCCTTGGTTTGTTATACCACATATAATTGTGCGGAAAACGGATGCTTAAAACGCTTCTTGGACTTTGTTCGTGTCAGACACCGCGCAAAAGGCGTTGAGCTTGTGCCGTGAAAGCGTCAGGTCGTGTAAACTAGGCCTTAACCTGGGGTGGAAGCGTAATCTTTTCAGTATGATAATTCGTTATTCCCAGATATTTTTCGACCAATGATTCATGATTCGTTTGTAAAATTTCTTCATGATTCATGATTCATTTGTGTTATCACGAGACAAAAACTCAAGATTCATTTTTTGTCCATGATTCATGATTCACAGCCTGCGAGATGATGTGATTCCTGATTCCTTCACTTTTTTTAGCCGTGAAAGACGCTTAGGTGCTGACACTGAATGGCTACAGCAGATATGAGACTGAGTGACACCAGCAAATGACAATTGTTACCTGGTTTAACTTGCTTAACTGGTCTGTCAGGGTATTGAACATCACTGCCAGCTCTCTTCCCAAGTCAATGCAGTCGTCCTTCTGCGTGACTGTCACGTCAGGACAAGACTGTACAACGAATGGGAAAGTTTCGTTAGGGATGAACGGTTTGTTCTGCTCTTACATCTGAACATAATAGTTTAAACGTGGTTACATACACGCTTTTTATAAGAACAGATTTATAAGAACAACGAGGGTCAAGTCTGGCCAAAAATTAAGAACAAGCTAAGAACAATCAAGGCTGAGATTTGGAATAATAAACGCAAAGATTACTTATTTTTGACAAAGTTATATTATTTTCCTTAAACTCAATTTTATCGAGCGTTAAAATACTTCAAACGTTGAGATCAATCGAATTTCCGTTGCGGTTTATTCGGCATGCCGTCATGATCACAAGTTAGGTGCACTTGCAATACTTTAGGAATTGTTTCTTACCGTCAGTTGTTGTTCTTATGATTACTTTAAAAACAGATTTTAAAAGAACAATTGAGGCTCAAATTTCCTAAAAAGTTAAAAACAATGAGGCTCGGCCAAAATTTACTGGCTCTTATAAAGAAGATCGTGTATAGAGCTTGCTTCACAATCGTATGATAAATACAAGTACAAGCAAGTCGTCGATAAATTTAATCTAATTCAATGAACGAAGTTAAAGACTGAAACTCGTGGCACGGGAAATAAGGCGGCTGCATTAGAGGCTATTAGAGAACGATTAGAGAATAAAAAATGAGCCTATTTTATGGCTGAGTCAAAGTCTTCCGTTATTTTCTAGCCTTTTGGTTTCCACATTTTGTGTATTCTTGATCAGGATCACCGGCTTTTTACCATCGGATCCATCTGTGGAGAGGTTTTACCGACTTTGGTCGATGTACAAAAACAATCGAGGTACATTGGCAGTGGTTAAAACACAAATACACAATATAGCTGATTTCCACGCAAGTTGTCAAACCTTAAGTCACAAGCAGCAAGACTCCTTCATAAGGGGTTTATGTTCGATATACCAAGTGACAATGGGCCCTGAGTTGCGTCACAAAGTACACAACAATGTACTGTCACTTTAAAACAATGATTGAGGGCACCTCACTTGGTATATCGAGCATCACCCTTCATAAGACTGCATGCCGTACCGGACGATTAACCAGCTACAATCAGAACCGATTATATTTTTGTACTCACCGATATAAGGTTTAAGAACTGCTTCATATTGTGAAACTCTCGCTCGACAAAACCATTCATAAAGGCCATGTAATCCTCCTTTCCACCGAACCTACGAAATGAGATGGCTTGAACATAAGTCAAAAAATCTTCATACCACGTTTGTAACCCTCAAACTTTAAGTTTCGTTCTAGTACTCTTTAATGGTTCAAAAAGGAATGAGAACTCAAGAGCACTTGACAGCAATAATTCTTGCCGTTCAAACTCCAAGTACAAATCAAATGCACCTCCATGCGCTTGCGTTCTCTAGTGTGAGTCGGCGTATTCTTACAGAGATCGTTCTAATGAAAACGCATTTGGCCTTGCTATGTCTAATGTTACCTGGTCAAGTTGGCAAGGTTCTGCATGACTTTCGCGATGAGTGTCAGCATTCTGGATGTTCGTTCATCTGGAAATTCTAATAGACAAAACAGAACACGTTTCTAAATGTAAGACTTGCAGCATTTTTCACACATGCCACCAACTTTGATACATCATGCTACGTCACATTATGTTAAATCTTAACCGCTTCGTATTTTGTGTTACAAACTGATGTTGTTTGATCGGTTTTACTCATGGTTTCTCATCGTTTACGGTTATCTGTCTTCTGGCTGTCAGTCATTCAGTCTGTCCGTCCGTCCTTCTGTCTGTCTGTCTGTCAGAATGTTTGTCTGTCTTTGTTCTTCCACGGCCTCTCTAAACTATGTCTACCTCATTAACATTACTTACCTTGAACCAAGTGAAACAGACTTGGTGAGAGTATTGCAGGGCAGAAGAATCGCAGAAATATGGAGGCACTGTCGACACAAAATATAGAATCAGAATTCCTAATGTTGACATGATATGATACCATATGATAGACAGACTGGGAGAAGAATTATTTACTTTTTTAAGATATTTTACAGTTTGACAACCGACACAGGTAAATATGAAAGTGACTGCCCCAGTCGCTTTCATTTTTCTGATTTTGGCATGATTGGCCATATAAACGGGGTGGCCACAATAACGAGGTTTTCTTATGAGAAAATGTGTGGTCGTTTTGCCCATCGCGGTTTAGTGATGGGCAGAGTGCTCGCTTATATAGATAGCTTCTTTAACCCGTCCCTCAAACAATGGAGCCGAAATGGTTTGCGAGAGGGGATAAAGAGGCTATCCATATACGAGTACTTCGTCCATCACTAAACCGCGATAGGGAAAGTACAACTTGCCGCCCGTTTACAACTACATGATAACGACGCACGTCAGGCCCCCGATCAACACCACAGTCGGAATGAACAATGTCACAGGAGTGGTTGAAAGCTACCCAAACATTTTTCAAAAACATTCTGAAAAAGTTTAAACAGTTTAACATTACAAGTTACGTGGATGGATGAATATCCACAACAATAACAAAATCTTTAGTTCTTCAGCTCGATTAGCTGAGCACTTATGATAAACCTATTACTTGAGTCTGCATTTTTCAGTTAATTCTTTGTATTAAAATGTGGTATTCAATATTTAATGAAATTACATCTCTCATAGTTTTCTTGAATCAGAATTGACATTACCTTATTAGTTTCATGCTGAGATGTTGACCATCCGCACTGCACTTTCGCCTCAACTCGTAGAACGTCTCCTGAAGATCGCTGCAGCAAAAGAACCAAACGTGTCAGAGTATTAAAACTAGCTCCTCAAACTACATCAATGTTCTATACAGTGGTTTAAGTGTAGTAGTGTGTAGCTCTCAACTTGCATCATTAGATCAATAATCTGCTTGTGTTTCTTACCTCGGGAAGTTGTGAGACGAACACAAGATGTGGTTCCAGGCTTTCTCCACAAAACAGCTAAGATTTGCTTGGTTTGCATCAACGTTTCCCGACGCTGCTCTCGTTGGGTCAACCTGGAATGTAATGAACAATAATAATAATAACAATAATAATAATAATTATAATAATAATAATAATAATAATATTAATAACAAATTTCAAAACATTAATAATAAGCTTCAATTGTACGGCAGCATTTCCAGTGATAACGGAAAAGCAGTCATATTTACAAAACTCACCTCGCAATCATCCTCAAAATCGTAAATGGAGCGTACAAAATCGCCAAGCGTGTCTTGCAGATACTGTAATGACAACACAACGTACAGCTGATTAGTGAAACTGTGTGTAGGTTGGTCCAATACAACTGTAGTGTTTCTCGTAACGCGGACAACAGCATGGACAATACGAGTTATCAAATGAATTTCTGGAAACCCTCTTTTTCACCCTGCGCACCATCCGCTGACCAGTACACGGTAAACGGAACCAGCAAGGCACAAAACCTAGTAGTTTTGATAAACTGGATCAATACCAGCTTTGTTCCCATCATACTTTGCCGTCTGGATCTTACACCATTTACTTGTGAACCTTCATAAATAATTGCAAACACTTTGATGACGTTATATGGTTGTCCTTAGGTCTAACAAATCAGTTAGCTCATGCCCATTCGCGTCACTCTACGAGGACTCAGTTTACTGAGCAATGTAAAGGTTCACCTTGCTTTATGTTCTGTTTATTTGCATAAGTTTTTAATTTTCATAATAGTGGTCATTGACTTGTCATTGTTGCTTTAATTATTACTTAACCCATGTCAATGATATTATTGTTATTATTAATATTATTATTATCACTATTATTATTATTACCGTTATTAGTAGAAGTAGTCGTATAGTAGTAGTAGTAGCAATAGTAATAACAAAAACAGTAAGTATTATAACATTACTGTTATTGTTTTTCTTCTTACTTTTTTCATTATTTTTTTTATCTCTATTAGAAGCAGTTACTGGAAGTATAGTACTATTACTAGTGGTAGTCTTATTAATAATAAGAAGAAGAAGAAGAAAAAGAAGCCCACCGTTTCTCCAATCATCTTCATGTATGTATCCATAGCTTTTGTTGCGAACGAATTTCCACGAAACACCAAATTCTCATCCTCTGTAATGAATAAACAGTGTCAAATTGCAGCAAATACCCGCAACTCCTTGCTATGCCATGCTATGCTATGCTATTCTCTCTATTCTATGGGCCTCTTTGGTTTGCAATGCTATGTTAGGCTATGCTATGCTAAGTTTTGCTTTAATATGCTATGCTATGCTTTGCAATGGTACGGAACAGTACGGTATAGCATGATGGTATGATATGCTATTCTATTTTGTGCCATGTCTTGTGTTGTATTGTATTGT
>JAOBRG010079664.1:0-12102 GCA_027574985.1 Umimayanthus nakama | reverse complement strand
CTGAAAACGCAAGTACTAAAACGAAGAAATATCAATAAGCGCCCTTGTAGAGCACCCCATCTTGGGTTCGAAATTAGATAGAGTTGCGTGCTAATTCAATTTACAACGGTAATTGACTGATTCAAAATAACCTCCCGCAACTGGAATTTATTAAAAGTGGTTGGACTTGGGTGTGAAACAACACTTTTTAAATTTTATCTTGCTGACCTTCCAACTTGCTGTTTTGAGAGATCTCTTGCAAATCCAGCGAAGGCATTCTTTGTGTCCTCCGGCGGCCGCGTAGTGAGCTGGGACCGAGCCTTCTCTTGACCTGATAAATGATGAAAAGATACATTACAGAAGCACGAATCTGAAAACAAAACAGCGAAAAATTGTCGTCCGTTCTACTTTCTTATTGATATGGCCAATACTCAGATAAATCTAGCACGTTTTATAAGATTTAAAGATCCTTATGGGAAAAACGTTGGTAGTTTTTGGCCGCTCCTCCCCTCCTTCTAAGATTTGTAACTTACTCCAAACGCGATAATCGCGAGTTACACTATGTGTATGATATCAAACGCTTATCAGTGAAGAAGTTTCAACAAGTCCAAAAAGCCCTCAGATATTACTTTATGAAACAGACCATGATGCTGAAGTTTTTCCTTGAACGAAAATGTAGTTTTATAAACGGTTTAGAAACGACGGTTGTGTTTGTGCATTTCCAGTGACTAAAACTTTTTGCTGCTATGCCCGGAATTAGAATAGAAAATTAACTTGCCTTTGATATAGAAGTGCAACTTAATGTCTATATTGGTCTTTTCCTATTGTCAAATAAAACACCGAAGTAAAGTAACTAAAAGTACTAAATTTTATAGTACTTTAATAAGCAATGGTGCACAAGTTTAATGGCTTAAATCAAATCCAAGCTGATATAAATCTAAGCTGTTTTGATGACGAAAGTTTGTCGAACCTTTCAAGCAATTAGGGATTGGTTGCAAATGCTTTATAGAATACGAAAACATGCCGCAATGAAGAAAGACCTACCTCTGTTTCAAGCTAGCCCCGTGCTTGCACATCCATTTGAGGCAAGTTAGAAAACCGCCGAAAGCTGCGTGATGAATTTGGGCCATTCCAGCTTGGTCCAGACGGTCTAGCTGAAGCGCTCCGAGAGAGAAACCTTCTTGTAACCACTGCAGATACTTCGCCTCATTCGGCGTGATTTTCGCCATACTTTGATGCTAATCATGTGTCTCTTTTCTTAGCAGATCGTCGGTCGACTAGGCCGATATGTGATCGGCTTTTTAATGAAATAAATTGCGAGATTTTTCCAACCGTGATTGATAATGTTTGTTCTGATAGGTAGGATCGGACTGCATTTGCAAGCATATTAAATAAATTTTCATACTAGCAAAATAGATTTTGTGTCCATACTAACAAGCGTATTTGCCTCAAATTTAATCCGATTCTTTCGCGTTATTTGAAGACGAAAATTTTTTCCTTCCCAACATCTTTCACTTAACAGTGCAAATTTGCACAATCAATTAGTCATGAGCGGTTCTGATCTCTCGCACAAAACGGATCAGATGGAACAAGTAGGTGAAAGCCCTGAATTATATTTGCGGATCAAGGTCTGAAACCTTTATGTCGCATTCTGTGTATCAACGTAGAATTGCCAATGGTAGTCAGAGAAGTCTTATGTACACAAACGCGGTTTCTTATCCAGCTGTAAATACAATTTAGGGTGACCTGTCGGGATGCAATGACGTCACAGTCTTTCTTTTTCAATGGAATAAAAGGAAAAAGTTGCGCCAAGCTGAACGGAGTTCACAACAAACTTTTTTGATGTTCTTCTGTTGTCATTGAAGTATCAGTTTAATAGCGAGATTCTTGATCTGATGTGTAGTTCATTTTATATTCTAAATTTAATGTTGGTCGATAAAAAACGCTCCACAAATTAAATCTTGTCATTTTAATAACTTTGAAAAACAAAATTAGTGCTTTCTCCCCTGAAGCAACAGAGTGGCGATCGCATAGTGGTTGCTTAGCGAGTCTTCACAGCGGGAGCTGAGAAATATTTCGCATCATCTTTACTCACAAAATCATAATAATTTTCTCACCAAATAGTTTTTTTACAGAAGTCATGCATTCATAAACATTTGTGTTGTACGATCCATTAAAACTTTTAGTCTGTGTTTGAGGCAAATAGTTCCTAGGAGATTTAATATTTAATAACCTTTCAATAAAGATTCATCACTTTTCTCTGGCTGTTCCATTAATCACTGTCTTCAGTTAAGACAAATTAAATACGAGTCTTTTTAAACTGATTTAAATAATCAACTATTTCGAGAAGTACAAAAGACTTTCTACAAAACGATAAAATGTAGGATGTGAAAATATCTGATTCTCTTTCAGGAAAGATTAATGGGTAACTTTAGTCTGCAAAGTTATTATCTGATCTGCGTTTGTTGTGGAATAACATTTTTCCTGTCTCCTTATGTTAAAGACAAAACAATAGTCCATAAAGGCTAAACTTTCTTTCCCGACGAGCTACACGTTTTTTTCTTACAAGATTCTCTTTTAATATAAGAACGCGAGGCTGAAGATTGTCAAAACTTGAAGAACATGCTAAGAGCATCTTCGAGGCTTGGGGAAGACGAAGATCTTTGTTTTGGACAATGCACAAAATCACGGAAAATTTTTTTGTCTCGGCTGAAGTAAGTTGGTACAACACTGCCTACCGCGTTGTGTATGAACAACTGTTATTTTTATTTTTCAGTTTTATTTTCTTGTTATAGTGCTTTCTTGCCGTCCAAGGTAGCTGCTGAATAATAAAGCGTATTTAGACTTCAGGTTGGTTTGTGCGAGTCGTAATGAAGAACTGTTTACCCCATACCGACAATTATTTCAGTTTAAGAACATTTTTAAGAACAGTCAGCTTGGAGCTAAAATATACAAGTACAGCCTCAGCAATAAATTTAGACGTCTGTTTTTGGACAGCGGCCGAGCGTTGATTTCGTTTTTTCACCGTATCTCAGGCTAAAACCTAATGTTCGTAAAGGTGTTCTTGATATTTTTGTGTCTGTACGCTTTCAAAGGCTGTTCCAAACATCTCACTCAGTTTGGATATGTCAGCAAATGCTTTTCAAGTGTCAAATGTGAAATAACACGGTTCTCCCTCGATATTTAGCAGCAATTCTTCGTTCCACTTTGAAAACTCATAGAAATAACCATTCTTTATTTTGCCTCTGCCTGCGGGGTATGCCCTTCGCAAATTCTTAAATGTTGGCATTTTTTAGCCTTAACAGCATTCCTACAAGAAAAGCTGTCAAAATGCAAATTTTGTTTGTCTTTTTGGATTTCTTTTAGAAAAATTTGGAATGACTTTTGTTGCCGTATACATACTAGTTAAGCAATGCTTTCGAGTTGGATACCTTGGAATATGCCACGCGTCGCTTGTTGCTTCAAACCCGTTTTTGGGAAACTAAATAGGTTAAAAAAAGTTTTGGAAAACGTTCGGCAAACTTTGTAAATTTTGGAAAAATTCAGAAACGGTCCAAAATGGTTTAAATGTTCGGAAAATCTTTGGAACGGTCTGGAACTTTTCGGAACACTTTGGAAACGGTTCAAAAATGATTTTCAGATGTTTTGAAGGGCATAGATAAATTTTTAGGGCATAGATAACTTTTTCTCGGTCCCCTTTCAGTAGTTTTGAGAATCTCCAACACCCCACCCCCCCCGAAAAAAAAAACCCAACTAGAATTTTCTGGATCCGCAAGTTCTGGCAAAAAATTTCTCGACAGCTAACCACTAATTAAAAATTCAAAGGGCATTGAAAAATTCGTGAAAAGGGATCCTAAGAAACGGTCCACTTTATAACTAGTATAGTTTTGGCACTGCACTGTTCGAGTGTACGATGGTGATGATGATGATGACGATGATGTTGATGATGAATAATATAAACTAAGACAATACTAAAGTTTTATTTTACTGCAAGTGCTTTTTAGCCGAGGAAGCTTCAAGCACGATAGATTGGCAGCATCGTGGTTCGCCGTAGACGTTTTATTCATCATGTTATCATAAACTGCATGTTCAAACAAAACCGTTGGCAAGACACGAAATGGGCAGTTCAGGACAAACCAGATACTAGTCTTATAGTTAGTTATACAGGGCACTTTTTAGCTACCGTCCGGTCCGTAGCGCACCACCCCACAAGTGGAAGGTAACTGTATCTCCAAGACAGGACAGTATCTTAGAGCGCTTTCCAGTTGTGCGGTTTGGTCGGTCCGACTAGTCAGGTCTCAAATGGAACGCACGAGTTCTCTGAACTGATTCCGGCTGAAACGGCCCTGCTCATGGATCAGAACTGCTAAGTTTTTTTTATCCGGTTTGTTAAAGTGCAGGATTTAGGCTGGTTTTGGACGGGAAAGAAATACCTACACGCGCCTTCTTCAGCACTTCCGTTCTTGCAGACAGAGCGGAAACTTGTCTGTGATTGGCCAGCTATCTTACTTGGCTCGACTTTTTTACTTGCACAGGCCAGGTACAGTTCTTCTAACATGACCAGGCCGATCAACTGGAAGCACTCTATGGAGTAGTGAAGATAAAGGGTGGTTTATTAAAATGAAGTCAAAACCTCAGCCAGTGTCAGATGTGTCAGAAACAATGGTTGGTCACTGGTTTAGGTTTAGACTTCTTGCTCAAAAGGTTTATGCAAGTGTTTCTTTTCTCTATCATATGTACAAAAGACAGCTGTCCTGGAGATGAAAGGCGTTGCTATCGTTCTCCGACTCAGCGTTGCGATTGCCAATACACCAGATAATTGCGAGTGGGATAAGATCAAACTTTAGCTCGGCTTGGCCATGGCATAGAACATTTCCAACGGCTTGTTTACTTTCCAGTACTGCAAGTGACAGCACAAGGCAGTCAGCGGTGTTAAACTGTATATGAAATAACGTTTTATTTACATATAATATTATATCGGTAGATATACGATATATCTTATTTAACATCACTTACCATCACTTGCTATCACTTCTACTACTTTCCACTTTTATCTAACATTTGCTACCATACTATTTCACATGATACCACCAACGGTTTATGAATGCCATTTTATTTCTTTTTCTTTTTCCTTAAACAAAAAAGGAAAGCAAAACGAGACGTGAAGACGTTTTCGTAAATCGTTACCTTGAGAATACTCATTAACATTTACTACTGTCACCAAATCAGTAGTAAATTAAAGTAAAATTCAACTTGTAATTTAAAATAGTCAGCCAACTGTCAAGACTAACCTCTGGTTATTACAGTTGGCTGAGTACCTTTTTTTCTGTTTGATTTAACTACTCTTAAATACTGTAAATTTTTTGCACAGGTACTGAAATAAATTGAATTGAATTGAATCAGTGTTGGCTAAACCATGCGTTCCCGACATGCACCTGTTTTGTGCTTCGAGCTTCGTCATGACCTGCCTACTTGTATTTGACGTGTATTTGACGTAACACTTTTTGACACGGGATCGAGGCTCGGTGCGGCGTGAAATAACTTCAAAATGAAATTTATATCTCTGAACAAAATAATATTGCTTATGATTGGTCAGGCCTCAGTAACTTATAAAACAGCCTGCAGTAACAAATTAAAGCCACGTTCACACTTCTCGTTAAACAGGTTTAAGTTAATCGTAGTTGAAAACTAACTCGACAGTTGCCGGCAGTACTCAAACTGGCTTAAAACCTGTATAATTATGTTAATTAACGTTAAGGCATTGAAAAGTTTATTTCAGAACCCAAAAAACCCATGAACACATTACAAAAGCAAGATTTTAAAGTCGAACCAGTTTAAATTAATATAATCATGTTTAGTGCTTGGCATGAGCGCGGTATAATTAGTGTGACGGCAGTGTGCCTCATGCCCACACGCTGCCTCCACCCGGTGCAATATGCACGAGGGTAAATTAAAGATGGCGGGTTCGTGGCAAAAGCGAATGAGACTGACTTTACAACCATAGATAAAATTCCGTTTCCAAGTACCTTTGTGTCATGACTATTGAAAGACATATATGTCTTCATGGTACCATGAAGAATGAAATGAAACCGTAAAGCTACTTTTGGTTGCGTAAAACAGTAAAAACTAAGAAAAATTTAAAAGTTGAAACATTTCGTAGTGGGTTGGAACTCAATTAAAGTTTAGGACATGAATTTGCCTTCATTTAAGCTAAACTGTCTTGTTTTAAAAAAACAATTAATCTGAACAGACTAAAAATTAAAGAAGCAACAAGTACGAACCTTTTCGTTAACGTGATCCAGCGTCATGGAGCCTGCTAGTTGCTGTGGTAGCCAGATATATAAAGGCAAGAACATGTATCACTAAAGATAAAGGGGGATCTCTAACTGTATATTTTCGCACTGGCTTAAATGTGTGCTTCATCAGCTGGACAAATACTATCACTAAACCTTCTCTGGAAGCACAAACGGTTAAATAAAAAGAATCTGTATGCAACTTTTGGCCAATGTGGCAAAAGCTTGTTTTTCAGAACGTTAACGAGAAAAAAACCCGTGCTAATGTTAAGTTCTTCACCGCAGTGTCATATAGTGAAGTTATGTCAAACATTCATTTCCAAAAATAAATGTACTCACCGTGTATTGCCCAGGGGTGCTTGCAATGTAGATTGTGAACTGCGAGTTATCACCTCCTTCTTGGGGGGTTGTTGGTCTTGAACCTGTAATCAAATGATTCTCGTTCAGAATTTGATACAATATATGTTTTCATGTATATACAAAGGTTTCTTAATACCGAACACTGGATATTGAACTTATGTTAGTCTGATTGGCTGTAGCTTTAGCTTTAAATACCCGTAAAACCGAGCAGTGACAGAGGAAGGGGGTAAAGTGTGTTACCCTCGTTAAATAAGGTTGCTTTACCTTCTTTTTACTTAAAATGAAAATAGGAATGGAACCGTCCACTCAAACGGTCACAGAAAGAAAATCTTAGAATGCTAATTTCAAAAAAAACGAACAACACACGGTCATTTGCGGGTACAAACCAAACCGTTATGTGATGCAGAAATATGGATTTAATAATTTCATTGTTTTGGGATGAGGAAAAGTCACATGCATTGTGCAAGAAATAGTGTTCGATTGCCTGTCCAAAACCCTCGTAAGAGCCCTGCCCTATGGGGCTGTTTGGTGCACGAACCCAGTCCCTTTATCATATAGTTGCCGGAGTAGCGCATTGCACAAGCAAGTGAAAATGTACATGCAAGTTTCAAAGCAAAACCAAAACATTTCTATTTACCTTCCTGCTTCGATTCCAAGGCCAGTCTCATGGCGAGGTACCTCGCTAAATGATCAACTGTAGAAACAATTGTTAGCATCTATTCAAACAAACCAAAACATAAATGTTCAACGTACTTCCCAGGGTTTAAACTAAATTGACAAAGCAACATTCACTACAATATGTAGCGGTCACGTCTGACTCCCTGTGTACCAAAAAGTAATCAAAACCTATATGTTGTTAAATGAGTTTATCGGCAGTAAACACCAACGTAAAACACAGATAAAACTGTTTATGTACATGCATGTACGCAGAATTGATTAGTATCTGGATGAAAAGGCAGAGACACAACAATACGAAACAATTTATAAAATTTGGATTTGCATCTTCTTTAGCTTTGAAGCGAAACTTTTTCATTACTGCTGAATTTTTATATTCAAACTTCAATTTAAACTGTTTGTTTGCACGTTTTTTCAGTCGATCTACCTTTGATAAACAATATAAGTTTTAAGATAAGACACAAGAGCGCTCCTTGTACGTCAAGAGTTTTGTAGGCTTTAAATTGTATGTTTGCAGGGATACGAATATCACTAAGCCAACAGATCAAAAGAAATACATGAACCGGCACTAACACTTGTGGACTGACACAAACACTGTTCAACAACACCAACAACGTGTTCAACAATCAGCAACTTGTTTCGCAATGGTTGAAAATGTAGCGTTGCAAGTTGCTGAGGTTTGATGTTGAGGCCCTGTTACACTGTGCAATTTTTTTCAATTTCTCGCGCTACTCCTTGGAACGAAAAACAGGAAGTGTGCAAATTCGTCCTTGTTAAAACTGCCGTAAAACTGCGACACAGGTTGCATGCTAGAGGGGTGATACACTGGGCAGTGGTATTGCCAGTTGCCGCGATCCGTTACGAAAAGTAGAGCTGCGTTCTACTTCGGGAAACGCTTCGCGCAACAAAAAAATGTAAGGCAACCCATGTTACATTGTGCAATTCTCTAGCAACTTGTCTCACAACGAAGTGTACAATGTAAAAAGGCCTTTACATCCAGTTGCTAAGAGTGCTTCAACTCAGATCAGCTCTGATGAGCAGTTAAACATAAGCGTGCAGATAAATAAGACAGACAGACAGTAGTCTGGACAAATACTGACAGACAGACAAAATACCTGAGGCATTAGCTGTTGTTTTGATGTAGCGGGTCTGTTGAGCCACAGTATCAGGATCGTGGTCCTTGGGATGCGGCTTGAAGACTAACTCGATTTCCTGTCAGACAAAATGTTTTGAAAAGGTAATCGTGACTGTATGCTATAGACGATATTTACCTGATGTCAACGTATACATTTTGCTTCGTTAGCATACGAGCGGCCTTAGAATCTTGCAAGGCAAACAAATAACAATAGTGGGGCTTTGAAAGATACGTTTTATCAGAACTAAAACTCGAATTTTTACAGCAAATATATTGCTCATTAATGATGTTGCCACCCAGCTGTTTCGTATATTAATGAAAGCCAACATAATTTTATTCTCACAAAAACTGAACGTAAAAAGCTGAAATTTTTTTCGATAAGTTTGAAAAGCTTTTTTAGGTTATATTTAGTTCTCATTGAGCATGCCTATTTCTCCTGGTAAGTGCGGATGCTAATGAAGAAAAATGAAAAGAATGACGACAGGAAAGATTCGTCTAAGCAACAGATTGTCTCGTGTATTTATATTTACCGTGGCCGAAAGGAAATTTGGTGTTAAGAATAAAGAAATTAGTAATTTCAGCAATCAAAAGAACTGTATAATTGTCAACGAAGTTTTCCAACACATAGTTCAACTTGTTCTTATTTGTTCTTAACCTGCTGATATTCAACAAAATGTCCAAGAACGGACTTATTATGTAGTTATCGCAGTTTCCACTTACGTTTAAAGTTTCTGGCACTTCCGCGCTTACCTCTCCCATTGAATCAAGAGTATCTACAACAGCAAATACATACTGTTTTGTCAGGTGTTTATTAACTGAGAGAACTATAACAATGAGTAATCTAACTTGTAACAGTTGCTCTACAAGACATGAAAGATACCAATATAATACAGTTACATGATTGTATAGTACCTCTCCATTCTCAGCACGCACACTGACTGCAAACGCTTGGCTGATTCATGTTCAAAAGAATACTTTGTTATGTTACATGACATGTATTTCATGAGTGTGTGTTGAACATGTGTTGGATGAAAACAAAATCATGTCCAACAAGCTCCAACCAGTTATTTTTTCATCAAGTTTCACTAAATTCTGATCGCTCAAACACCTTGAAATTTAGCTTCCCGGTCATACCTGACGACATGGTATATGAGCTGATAACTGAGATTGGCGTAACCAACCAGAACGCTAGCGATGCAAGATCTGGGGCTTATAATTTAATTAGTAAAAATGGCCTCCCATATTCGATTACTTGAACTCTCTCAACAGAGGAGTTGAATGTAGTCTCAGGGGAGGTTACGGTAAAATGAATAAATCGTAAGCTCACTTTCACTGCCATCTGACTCATCAGACGTTGTTTTCAGCTTCTTTCGGATCACCAAGTTTGAGGGCGGGTTCTCTCCAGCACTTCCCTGACCTGCTGTAAAGATGGCACAACTGGTATGTAATCTGAATAACAAGTTAAGTTTGGATAGCATGTCGGGGTTCTGATAGCCAGCAACACAAGAAAATTTACGACCTGAGATTGGAAAACTTACGGCCTAATTTTATTCAAAAGTTACAATACCGGCCAACTTTTCATATTTTTACTCGCCAACTTTATATAACCTATAACTCCTTTTCTACAATAAAACAAAAACTTTGATACAAACAAGGAAATTAAATTAGCCACTTCTACATGCAAACAATCTTTAAACCGAGAGAAACAATATTTTTTGAACAAAATTTAAGACTCGATGACAGTTTGTGGCAAATTTAAGATATTTTAAAACTTAAAAACTTAAAAACGCAAAATCATACGTACTGTATGACTTTTTAAGACTTTTTGAGATTCTGCAGGCAGCCTGTATGCACATTAACTCTTGAAAAAACAATAAGTCACCAAATCAACAGGCTAACAAACCTTCGGCTTGAGCGGGCGAGTCAGCTGGTGAGAGTTGCTGTGGTGCTAGATTGGAGCAAAATGAACAACTTAGAATAATCAGACTATTGAACGCACCGTAAACACTAATTTACCTTGTATCATTTTATCTACGTGTTTTGATTCCCCTCAAGTTTTGCTTCAAAAAATCCGTATCGAATGCTCTTTGTGTTTCCAAGTTTATTTCTTTGGCCTTAAGTGGAGAAAGAAAGTAATAACAACCGCAGTTTGAAGGGTTTTAAAACAGCAATCATTTCAAAATAATTTTTCTAGTCAACTGCAGCCATCATGGTTATTCCTTTGCAATGCGATATATAGTACATGCATGTCATTCGGCTTCGCTTTCATGAGGCTCAAATCGAACTAAGTTTTGCTTGAATCATTCAGAAGTATAAGAAAGGTTTTTCGCCATACATCGCAAGGTAATTATAGTTTTTAATGATCCTTGTGAACGGATTGGCTACCTGTTCTGAAGTTTTCAGCCACCCGTTTGCAATTTTATATTTCACGAGTCCTTCCAACCACTAGGTAACCTATTTGCAACTCTCAATAACGCATTCGATCGTTCAGTGGAACCCGTTTTAAACGGCCACTGGACGCGTTTAAAACTTGTACGATAGTCGTTTGTTTCATCCGTTAAACAGAAAGTCGTCGGAGCACGTTTTCCTGTGCAGGGTCACTTACAGATCTTTCCCGTTCTTGCTTTGCAAAATAGATTCTAACTGTACCTCTTTGCATTTATTGCTATTTAGCTGTAGTAAAGTTAAGGTGAACCTGCATGGTCAGCTACGGGTTTTCTCTTTCCCCATTGGCCAGCTTCTCAGAAGCTGTGATGCTATTGAGATATACATGTAGATGTAACAAACAGAAATCATCTCCAAGAAACGTGAGAATGAGGTTGAACATAAACCTGTTATAATACACGCCTTTTTTATTAATAAGAACCAGCAACTTTCGTATCAACCTGGGATGTTCTTAGTAAAAATAAACTGTTTTTTGGCAATTTCAGCCGCAAATTGTTCTTAAATTGTTCTTATTTCGTGATATTTTTAAACAGTGAATCAGTTGCCCGGAAAAATAAGTGTAAAACGGCACTAAGAAACATGTGTTTGAAACTGTCAATAAAGCGTTGGTGAACGTGACGAGCTGGCTTATCACTCTTCCAGCGCCCAATGGCGATGACCAAGCTAAACTCTGACAAGTTTTGTTTTCGTATACATCTAAATTTGTGTACAAGGATATAATAAATTTCTTAAGTTTTTCTGACACAAATTTAGCCTGGTGAATTGTTCTTAAGTTGTTCTTAATTTCTGGGCAAATCTCAGCCTACTGTATGTGTTCTTGTAAAGTTTGTTCTTATAAAAAAGCGAAAATTGAAATACCCTATCTTTCCAAAGTACAAGTCATACATGCTTTTGATACAATTTTATTGAGTGTTATAAACTCTCAAATACTTTGAAACTCTAGATCACAAACACTTTCAACACCCAATACTTGCTGAAAGAGACATTTATAAGGAATGTAGAAAGTTACTCATTTTAATAATCCTACTGTTAAATTGTTACTTATCTTGAGTGTAAAAGTCTATCTAAAATTCTTAAAACCATTTTATCAGAGTTACACGTAAGAAATCAGAAATCTTTCCACATTTACACTGTAAGAATCTTGTCCTAAAACTTAATGTGTTACTAGTATCAGTGGTTCCAGATCAACAACAACAACAACAACAACAACAACAA
>JAOBRG010079553.1:8190-20714 GCA_027574985.1 Umimayanthus nakama | reverse complement strand
AATTCAGACCTCGGTCACAGTTTTTCCCTATATGGACCTCCCAGCCGGTAAATAACATATATATATTTTTAGTACTTTATGCTCGTTGCAGGTTTTATGAACTGGGTGTATATTAGTGAAGTTAAGATTTGACTACGAGTATGACTTTGTGGTACGACCAAATTCATGACAGGAATTCGCAAGACCGTTGTCGGGTCAAGTCTTCATTCCTGTGGCCGTCCTCCCATTTAATAACAGAACTATTTAAGATCTCGTAGTAAGTATTATCAGTTCAAAAGCTGAAAAGTCATACTTGTACTCAAATATCGCTGCTGCAACACTCCAAAACGAGATGCCTGATGGCACTAACAATGTCATCTGTTTGGGGTTCAATAGAGGGGTGGAAGAAAAAAGAGTGCACGCAGCTCTTTCTATGGCTCAGACAACTCACCCGACTTAAAATTCAATATTGTATTTCCTCTATAAAGCCATTTTGTAATAACCCTCGTTCCAGGTCCCCAAAATATAAAAAAACCCAAGCCACTTCAACGACACCCCTTTTTTTTTATCAAGCCCCTTGTCCTAGCTTAAACCGCATTTTAGTAGGTCGGTAGCTAGTAGGTAGCCTTCCAATTCAGACCTCTGAGCAAATATAAGTCTAAACCTCCCAAGACTTCTTTAGCACCAAGGATAAAAAAACCCTTTCTAATAATTAAAACAAACAAAAGAAAGCGTTGAAAAGAATCATTGATAGCCGAAACTATTTGGGAAAAAAAGGTGTAATTAATATTTTCCTTTCGGAAAGGTTAGCATTCAAACATGGCAAAAGTTGCATCCGGTTTCAAAATGGTCGACCAAGAGGAAGAATGGGTCCGAAAACATTCGTTGACGCCATAACAGGAATTTGTCTGCAAGTGTTCAATACTTCATGTAGATTTGAATCTGGTTAAGGCGAGTATCTTGGGTGTTGCAAGTTTTGTTCACTACTTTTGGGTCAGTCTCCATAGGGAAAAAAACACATCTAGTCCCTGTTGTGGCTTCGTGAGCGTTGTTTGACCCACTCTTCCTTTTGTTTGGTCATTTTGAAACCGGAAGTGATTTTGTCATACTTGATGGCCAAATAGACCACTTCAGTGGAATTAACCATATCCCGCGAAATGTATTGCACAGCTAGCTCAGCACTAGCCTCGAATTCAGGTTGTGGTTCGTAGGAACTGAAGCGTTATTCGAAAGTCGGGTACCATGCATGAAGAAAAATCCGAGTCAAACATTTTTTCTCTTGTAGTCTAGAATTTTGTAGAGATCCAGAATAGGGCGAAAATCCCAAATGTGATAAATACACCATAATTAAACAAAAAAAACCTAGCCTCCTTTCCTTCGCAAGAAGGTTGAGCACGCACCAGCGAGCTGGTTACAATGAAGCACCCGTGCGAAAGGCTTTAGAAAGTAGTCCCGCAGGAACTGAATAGAGGAAATGTGAGGCTTCTTGCCCACAGTTGACGATGTTACAGATCATAGGGTGTTTTGGGTAGACGATCACTTGGTTCTTCCTTTTCTTGAAATTGTTTTTCCGCTCCGCTCTTCCATCAGCGGGGAGGTCGTGATAAAGCCCCGATCCACAGGCCTCAACAATAAGCGGCGCAGGGGCTGAATGGAGGAGAAATGTCATCCAATTCTTGCCGACAGTTGATGACTGATATCGCAGACCGTTGGGTGGTTTTCAGAGAAAATTTTTTCATCCCTCTGTCACTTGACGTTGCTCTTATGCTGCGAATTCCCATCAACGGGAAGCTACAATCAAGCGCCAATCCCAAAAGCTTAAAAAACAAGCTAAGCAGGGACTGAAAGGAGGAAATACGAGCTCTATTTCTTGCCGACAGTTGATGCTGTTGCAGATCGTCGGGTGGGTTTAGTAGACAACGGCTTTGTCCTTTTGTCCTTTGACGTCGTTCTTCCACTCTTAGCCGAGCTCGAATGTCCGGGCGATGTGGACTTGCTGTGTTGTCCGTGTGTGGGCGTAGAGGACTGGGACGGGGTATCAGGGTCGGTGGTCGGAGTAGGACTCTCTGCACGGCGATGGTGTGATCTGCTTGCACCTACAACAGCAACAACAACAATAATTAATCATTCCTTAAAGTTGGTTAATCGTTCAGGTTTGTGCAGCCCTGAGAAGGGCTGTTGTTGGTTGTGATTGTCGACTCGAAAACCAATGTTGGACCTGTGTTAGGTCGGTGATTCAGTACATACTTCTGTAGGTTAATTTAGTTAAACCAATGTCTGCAGTTAAGTGGCGAAATCGGCAAAGTCTTAGCAGTATCTTTTCTTCTGCGGCTTTTTTAGTGTCTTGTATAACTCGTATGCCGCTGGCATGGCCCTTCAGTGGTTCAGTTTGGCGTTTCTAGTTTCGTAAACAGCATTCAAACGTAAGTCTTGCTCATGGTTTAAAGAGTAAGTCGAGTATCTTGCAGAACTCCAATCATTGTCAGGCTCAATCTTTTGTTTTATTCGGCAACGTTGTTGAAATTCATTTTGCAGTAGCTTTATTTTGTTCCGTCTGCAGTGTAGATGTTTTTCTTTTTTCAGCCCGTCTCGTTGATATAGTCACCGTCACAGTTATTATTATGTATCTTGTAAACAACTTCCGGTCTAGGTTCTGGGGCGCTTTCCGTTCAACCGAAAAATGCCGGTTTGAGTTTTCGATATGTGAACTGACCAAACGGAACGACTCTATTTTTTTTTATCTCCGAGTCAGGTAAACAGGATTGAATGAATGCCATCTAGCGGCTGAAATTTTGGTCTGGTAGGAGATTTGGACCAAGAGATCCTTCGAATAGTACACTTTTTTTCTGATTTTCGGTATTTCCTCTTTCGGTACAACCTCAAGAGGTTGTCACAAGTTTTCAGAAATGTTTCCCGAAACTGACGCGTTCTATTTGATTTCCAATTAGAATTTTTGAAAACTCTGTTGGAAAAAAGTAACATGAGTTGTTTTATTTTTGTCTTTAACGTTAAATCAGTAGGGTGTTCTTACAAGTGAAGGAGGTACTGAATTTTTTGCCGAAGTTGATTTTTGTGTTGCTACAGAAATAATAATAAAATCAACAGTGACAGTAAAATTCGCAGCTTGCTCAAGGAGTCATACTTAGAGAGTACGAAACATATTCTCTGGCCTACAACATTTACATAAAATAGAACTCGCACTAAAACATAATGCCGCTTGTATCAGTGGTTTGGTTTCTGGTAACTTCATTAAGGTATTTAACTGTTCGATTGAGCTTATCTTTTCCTCCGTTACTCGGTGGTTCTAGTACTTTTCTCGATAAAAGGGAGAGTTATTCCAGTTGTATAAAAGGAGCAGGGTAACCTCGATGTTCTGGTCAGTACAGCTCATTTCAACTGGCTATAAGCTGTGCTCCGAAGTCAGACATGGACCGTGCAGTATCTGCCAGAGGCGCCTGAATGTGCTTTCGGTTCAACCTCGTGAGCTGCGTCTCGTAATTCATGAACACTAAGCTGCAATGATGACGAACAGCCTTACAATTCATCTTCATCTTCATATTTTCTGACGTCTGATGGTGGCTTACAGGCAAAACCGTATAACAGCTGGGCGTCACTAACGTAGTTCAAAAGTTAGGAGTTTTTGATTGTTTAAAATAAAGCTACTTTACTTTTTCGTTCTTCAAAATCTACTTATCACGAAACCTTAAGATTTTCACCGATTCAAGTATTTTTTTAACGATCACTGCATATTATAACCAGAAGTAAAGTTGTCAGACACTTATGTGTTTATCTTTTTTCAGTCGGTCTGACTGTCTGTCCGTCCGTCAGTCTCTCTATCTGTCTCTTTGTTTTAGTTCCGTTCCGTTCCTTCCTTCTCACTCCCTCCCTTTCATCCATCTCTCTCTCACGTCCTTTCTTTCTTCCTTCCCTCTTCCCTCCCTCCCGCGTTTCAATCCTTCAATTTTACCTTTTATTGCTTCCATTCCTTCCTTCCTTCGTCGCTTTCTTCCGCCCTTCCATACTTCCTTCCATTCCTTCTTTCCCTCCTTCCTTCCACCCTTCCTTCATTTCTTCCAACCTCCCTTTCTCTTTTGATAATTGCACTACACTGTCATTAACATAAATTTCATTCTGAACTTCAGTTTACAACAACGTGTTACGTTTACAACGCTTCTTTACCTGTCATACGGACACACTCTTCTCTATGCCTAGCATTCCACGCCTTCAGTTTACACGACTTGCTGCAGTAGAAAACCTCTTTACACCGCGTGCATGCCGACAGACGTACACCCACAGACCTGCCACATTCATAGCAGTACCGGAAGCGATTCTTCATCACCTGTTTTCGTTTCTTCAAGGCCTCCGTTGCGACAGCTGAGATACTCATATGATCTGAGGCCTTAACAACTGATATTCGCAGGCCACAGTCCGAGTCTCTCCCAAGGGGCGTGGAAGATGAACAAGTTCCAGAAGGACTGGCCTGAGTTGTCAAAGAACAAGGCGATCTCTCTTGGTCTTCTGATTCGAGACTAGCCCCAGTCCCTTTAGGAGAGGGACCCAACCTAACCTCGGTCCCAGTAATAGCCTCGACCTCACGGTCAGCTGTTACAACCTCCAAATCATCCTCATTGTTATGTGTTGCTGTCACCTCATTCTCCACTCTGAAAGTCACACGACTTGGATCAGCTCTGGATGGGGGGATTTTCCTATCAGTGAGCTTCTGGAGTTTATCAGGCGACTTGAGGATTCCCCAAGGGGATGAAGGGCTTCGGGTATTTGCCTCTGCTGGACGTGAAAAGAGAAACAGATGCTTTAGGAAATAGTGGCTAGGTATATACAAATATATATATGCCGTCATTTTGTTGAAGGAATTGAAGCCTTCCAGCGGGCTGAAAACTCTTGCAGAAGTAAGATCAAGATGAAGAAAGAGAAAATAAAGTCGTAATGGAAGAAGAACAATGAGAAGAAGGAGAAGAAAAAAAGAAAAAAAGAAGAAGAAGAAGAAGAAGAAAAGGAAGAAGAAGAAGTAGAAGAAGAAGAAGAAGAAGAAGAAGATGATGATGAAGATTAAGAAGAAGACGAACAAGAAGAGGATGAAGAAGAAGATGATGATGATGATGAAGATTAAGAAGAAGACGAACAAGAAGAGGATGAAGAAGAAAAAGATGAAGAAGAAGTAGTAGAAGAAGAAAAGGAAGAAGAAGAAGAAGAAGAAAAAACAACCAAAACACCGGCAATAACGACAATAGCTACAAGTGAGGCAGGAGGAGATCACAACTCATAAAACGCACAATCGATTATTAGTGTACCCGATTCTCTCTCCATTTCAGCCAACTGTTTATCAATGAGTTCTTTCTCCTTCTTCAAAACCTTGGTCCGAAGCAGATCTCCAAGGTGCTCCAGCATCCCTCGCCGGGCGTTATAGCAGTCTCTTTCAGTTGCTGTCAGCGCATGATATGGTGTATGTGCAATCTTCCGGTCCTATAAGTCACGAAAACCGACAAAAATGTTACAAATCAGGCTGCAGAACATACATGTATGTTGAACTTCAGGGGACCATGGGCCTTTATAGTGCATAGACTCCAACATGATTTCTAATAGAGACATGTTATCTAATACACTTTCACCAATCACATTACTGTTCTCTCAACCCGTACCTGGTAGAACACATTGTACGCGTAATCGATAACTGTCCCCGGAGGGTACTTGGTGTTGACTGTTATTGGAGCCAGAATGTTTGCTCCGGCTCGCATGAGTTTGTTTATCTGAAAAAAAGATCATACTTATTATGCATAAATATATTATAAATTTAGGGGAAAAGCGTTTTATTGTGAATCGGTCATCATTCACTAGTTCTGTGAGTATCCGTCCTACAGCAAACTTAGTTCCTGCGTCCTTGTAGATCTTTTTGGATCTGAATTTGCTAACCGAATCAAAACCAGGTGTCAAAAGTGAAAACTGTTTGTGAAAGACCAAAAACAGTCTCCACATAGAGTTTTAAGATAGTTTAGACTTAATAATCGAACCCACTTCTACAACAACAAAACAAGCAAATAAATTCTTGTGCCCCATACAAGAACTAAACTCCGTCAGTTTTCTATTGAAAGTCAAGGTCAACAGTTTATTAACTCACTGAGCAGTGGTATTAAAGAAAGACTTTCATAATCTTCATTTACTAGAAATCTTAAGTTACATTTGATTTAATTAACCTATCTATACTACTGATTCATTACCTATAGCTTTAAGACATTCTAGAAAGAAGGAGGTCTGATAATTAAAACAAGCTCTACGGCTTCCTCTTAGATATCCTGATGGTCATTTTATTTTATTTTTTTTTATTTTATCACTGTCGCTGTGTACGTGAGGTTGGCACAGTTCGCAAGATCTCTGTCTGCCAACAAGAATGTCCAAGGTCCAAATCCCAGGCCTGGTCGGGGATAAAACTTATGGAAACTTTCTTTCGACACACCGTCCGTGGACATGGACATTAAGCCGTTGGTCTAGTCTCTCGACGTTCTATCGGGGGACTTTAAAGATCCCACACACTTGTCGACAAGTATAGGCTTATGCCGATGTTGTGGTCTGTCACCTACTCCTAAACACTTGTTATTAGCGTAAGCTTTTCAAGTAAGTAAAGAAACAAGAAGCAAGAAACTGTAAACTCCTGAGTTTGTAAAATCAGTAAAGAGAAAAGACTATTATACTGTTGTACAATTTGCTAGTAGCTCCGTTTAGCTTTCAAAAGTTTTATGACGCTTTTAAAGGAAGATAAGAGTTCTGAGGAAGCTACGTACCAAACGAATTCTCCCATTCGGAAGACGTCGCCTTTCAGCAGCAAACGACGTGGTAGCACACAATGCTGATCCCACCCCCTTGGTAAGTTTGAGGCTTGGGTTTGCGCCATGCTCAAGCAATTTGTCTACAGCCTGTCAGAAAAAGCAAAAGATCACACAATTAACTTTGTTAAATTAAAAAATGGTCTATGCTTAGCGCGCGTATATACCCGGTTCTTATTAGCCGAGTGCGAGGTCCGTACGACAAGTTATGGACCTGAGTTTTTTCCTTCCTTTTATGGCCCAAGCGCGAAGCGCGCGAGCCATGAAAACAAGGAAGGAAAAAACGAGGATCCATAACTTGCTGTACGGACCGAAAAAAGAGGCTAATAAAATATTTATTATAAGGCTTTGTTGATTATTCCGGTTTTGAAAAGACGATTGAGAGCTAGCGGTCCGTACGGCAACTTACGGACCTGGAATTGACCAATCACAGCACGCGAAATCAGTCAGCCATATAACAAATCAAGTTATTGATGCACTTGGGAAGTTGGGAGAGCAATCGATAGATGCACAGCTAAAACACCGACTGTTTCTTTAATAATACTGCCACTTTAAACATTTACTGATAAAGTAAAGAATACTCGTAGACCAATCCAAGCGTTTTGATTGGTTTAAATAAATCATGCGGTTTTTTGAAGTACGGATTCTAGATGCACGCTCGCGCGATACAAAACACGCGTGAAAAATTGCCCACTATGATCTAAAACGAATCGAGGGCAAGCAGCATTTTACAGTCAACGAAAGTGTCGATAGAACTGTAATGTGAACAACTTCCTTTAAAATTTCAAAGCTGCGGACGGAAAATTGAAAACTTGCATCACAACTTCAGCTGTCTGCTACAAGCACTTGGCGAAGAAAAAGCTATAACTTTGAATTGAAACATCTTTTCGGCAGTTCTTTTGACATTTGGAACAATCACTGTGTTTGACTACTTTGTCTTTCACGGGTTCTCGATCTGAACGTTTGGCAGGAAACAATAACTTTGCATAAGTTGACTGACTTGCCGCAACCTTTAATATGCTCAAATATATCTAGATGTCTTGCCAAAACATTCGAAACACCTACACAGCAGTTTAGAATACTTATCAAACCATTACCACTACAGATGACCAATGAGAGAGAATAGAAGATCTCACACAACAGATCAGACCACTCACCAAGTCACTACCACTATAGGTGGCCAATGAGAGCAGAGAAGATTCACACAACAGATCAGAACACTGACCAAATCTTTACAATTTTAGATGGCCAACGAAAGAAGAGAGAAGACTTCGCATAACAGATGAGAACACTCATCAAGTCAAAACTCACTATCACTACGGATGTCAGTGAGAGGAGAGAAGATCTCACATAGCAGATCAGAACATTTTTCCAAATCATTACAATTTAGATAGCCAACGAAAGAAGAGAAAAGACTTCACAAGGCAGATCAGAACACTCACCAAGTCCTAACTCATTATCACTACAGATACCAGTGAGAGGAGAGAAGATCTCACACAGCAGATCAGAACATTCACCAAGTTATTATTACCACTACAGATGGCCAACGAGAGAGGAGAGAAGTATTACACAACAGATCAGAATACTTACCAAGTTACTACCACTACAGATGGCTAATCAGAGAGAAGACAAGATCTCACACTGCAGATCAAAGCACTAACCAGGTTATCAAAGCTACAAATAGCCATCTGGAAAGAACAAAAGCCCTAACACAACAAATCAGAAAAGTTACCAGGGCATTGCCATAACAGAGGAGAAGGTATCGTACAGCACATTTACACTGCGTGAAGTTATTACCATTACAGATGCTGATGAAAGAGAAGAGAAAAATCTTACACAAGTCAAAACCTTTACCAAAAAATTACCACTACCATTGCCGATGAAAGAGAAGAGACAATCTTGCACAGCAGATCTGAACACTTACCAAAACATTACCACTACAGATGGCAAATGAAAAAGGAAAAAAAAATCTCACACAACAGATAAGTACACTAACCTTCTCATAACCAACACAGATAGCCAATGAGTGGGGAGAGAAGATCTCACATAGCAGATCAGAACAGTCACCATTTTATTACCACTACAGATGAATACTTACCAAGTCATTACCACTACAGATGGCTAACGACAGAGGCGAGAAGCCCTCACACAGCAGGTCAGGATTTGCTCCAAACTCCAGTAACAGCTGTACCACAGCACAGGAGTCCTTCAAAACCAACAAAATAAAGGCAATACTTACGTGGAACAGTTCATAATTAATATCCATTATAAACAGATTGAGAGTTTCAAAACAGAAACTTTGTATTACTTAAAAGTAGCCATGTAAGATTGTTTTTCTGATTTCAATGTCTTTATCAACCAACAATTGCTGCATATCTCACTACACGTAAATACAGATGTCATGACACTGAAACTTGACGTCTTTCCAACACAAACCTTATCGTTATCTTCCCTTGAACATGCAATGTGGAGAGGCGTCCGGCCACCTTCTTCATCACCAAATGCAGAGTCCCTTATGTTGGCGTCAGCTCCAGATTTCAGCAAAAGTTTGGTGATTTCAATCCCTGCTGTGTTTGGCAAAGCCACAGCAATATGCAGAGGTGCTATACCAAGTTTCTATGAAATATGTATGACAAAATGTTTTAACCAAACAATTAATTCACCAATAAAAATTATCATTTCAGACAGCTTAAAAAATTGGTTACACTTCACAAAACTACGTTATTTAATTTCTACTGCGGCAGAAAGCACCAGATCTTTTTAGCAGGTGGTTGAAGTTGTATCATCAGGTTGTCACAAGCTCCCATGTATGCTGCATGATTCCACAAACCCCTCTGTTTTGTTTCGGAGAAAGACTTGGAGGGTAGAAAATGGTGATAAGTTTACGGCAAACTCAAAATTTTATTGTAGCTTCAACAGGGATTAAAGGGCGAAACCGAAAATGGTTATAGATTGAGATTGAGGAAAAGTTACTACTCCTTTTATGTATATTTTTATGAGGGTAGTTTGACAACATAACTTATCGTTTCTGCAATGGTTAACCTGGTGATGCACCTTATAGGGCAAAACACCCAACTGGAAGGGAGGATGGCCAGAAGGCAAAACACACCAATGTGATAGGCAGCCAGATGACTCGAACTCAAGACTCAGGGTTCTTAATCAGTCCCTTTAACTGCTCGGTCACACTGCCTCCCTCTGTGAGCCTTGAACAAAGAACTCCAAAAAGTCACCAAACCATTCATCACATTACTTAGAAACAGTACACTACATTTGCTAGCGATGTACATGGATAAAGGAAGTTTTTCTAATATTTGATTGGAAGTGGCAGTTGCCATTCTGAATCCATAACCAATTTTTAACGAAAATCTTACTAGATAGAAAACACTCTCCATTAATTCTTAATGAGAGATTATTACCAAGTACAGTACCTCTTCTGATAGTTTGGCTGATGTGTTAGCCCCTTTTTGCAGCAGAATCTCAACTGCTGCCGTATCAGCAGCCTTGACAGCAAAGAAGAGTACAGGCATTGGCAACGATGACGCATTCGGATCTGCTCCTCTCTTAAGTAACAACCGGACAGTGGCTTCCAGATGAGGTCGCCTGTGGGTAGGAACACAGACAATCTAGTAACCTATAAAATTTTTGAACAAAGGTGGGTTGACTTTATCATCCATCCTATCCGCACTTGAAATCAAAGAAAACACTTGCTGATCGACTTTCCTTAATACATGCAGCACTGACACTCTGGAACAATCTGCTTGCTGACATCCATTCAAACTCTACAATGTAGATGCTTAAATCGAAGCGGGGAGTTAGAGCTTTATTGTTACATGCATAGCACGTTACGTGAATTATACACAGCACTAAAAGAAAAACTTGGTTAGATCTCTGACTGCCAACCAGGAGGTACTGGGTTTAATCCGCGGCCTGATCAAGGATTCCACTTTGGTGATCTGTGGACAGGGATATTAAGTCTTTGGTCTAGTCTCTCAACAGGCTATCGAGTGACTTAAAAGAACCCATCCATCTGTTGATAAGAGTAGGCTAATGCCTGTGTTGTGGTCTGTTAACTAAAGCGGGTGGACATCTCGAGTCCCGTTAGTGTCCAACATTTGGGGCAATAAGTCTCAACAAAGCTGTTTTTGTGTGCAATTTAAAACCACACAAAGTAGCCACAACCAAAAAATTAATTCAAAATTTTGATTCTTTTCCATCTTTGATTTTTCGTTTTAACAATCCCAATACAAAGTCTTTAAGGGTTTCCAAGGAACAACCAACGTTTTTAAGATTTGTAACTCGCATGTTTTCCTACCTCTGCATAGCCAACAACACTTGTTTCTTCTGCTCCAAGCTGTCATCTGTTGAATTCTCTCCAACATCAGAAACATTTGGCGTAGCACTCATGACACTTAACACACTGAGCAGTGATGTCACTATTGGATTGGTTGACAATGAGTGACTTGCATTATTTCCATTCTTCTCCAGTTCTAATGGTACATCGCTGATGGGCGTGTGTCCTCCAGAATTGTGGCTATTCTCAAAGTTTTTCATCGAAACGTCATCTGCACTTTCTGCCATAATAAACGCTTCTTTCTCTCGCCTTTGATCTAAGTTTTCTCTATTATTATTTTCATTGTCAAGCTCATCATCTTCATTTGTTCTGTGATTCGCAACAATACTCTTTGAACTTTCAACTGTAATTTCTTGTGTGGTGCAAATCTGATCAGAACTTTCTTTTCTGTGATCATTTGAAGAAAAATTACTTTCAAGCTGTCCTAAAGCGTTGTCACAGTTATCATTTGAAGAAGTATAATTCCTGCGGAAGTTGCGGTGAACATAAGATCCTTTTTGAGTATCTTCGTGTATACTGTTAAACAAATTTTCTAGGGGTATACTTTCGGCAATGTTGTCCTTCCATGTATGCTTGGTGTAAAAAAGCACATGACAAGCAGCTAGTACAGAAAGCCCCTCGTCATTCAGTTTGTTTACATTAGCTCCATAATCCAGCAGATAGTTGATGACATTTCTGTGGCAGTTAACCTGCAAAAGATTTCAGCAGTCTTGAGCTAAATTATCTGTTTATCAATCTTTACAAACTTTTTCTTTGCTAAATTCAGCAACTTGGCCCATTACTCAACTTATTAACCCATTATATAAATCAACTCACCAATACATCACCCAGTTGACCAGTTCATCATTCAGCCTATCAACCCATTAGTCAACTTAGCTCATTAATCCTTTAATCACTCAGTCTTTTAATCAATCACTCAGTCCATTAATCAATCACTCAATCAATCACTAAGTCTATCAATCAATTAATCATTCAGTTAATCAATCAATTACTCAGTCTATCATTCTATCACTCAGTCAATCAATCAACCACTCAGTCTATCAATCAATCAACCAATCATTCTACCAATCAATCACTCAGTCTGTCAATCAATCACTCAGCGTATCAATCCATTGCTCAGTCTATCAATCAATCAATCAGTCGCTCAGTCTGTCAGTCAATCACTCAGTCCACCAATCAATTACCCAGTCTATCAATCAATCAACCAATCAGTCTATCAATCAACCACTCATGCTATCAATCAATCAATCTATCAATCGATCACTCAGTCTATCAATTACTCAGTCTATCAATCACTCACTCACTCCGTCTATCAATCAATCAACCACTCAGTCCATCAATCAATCAATCACTCAGTC
>JAOBRG010079442.1:0-14683 GCA_027574985.1 Umimayanthus nakama | reverse complement strand
CCACGATTGACCTCGATTGACCACAAGTGACCATGAATGACCACGAGTAACCTCGAATGACCACGAGTGGTCACGAGTAACCTCGAATGACCAAGAGTGACCACGAATGACCACGAGTAACCACGAGTGGCCACAAGTAACCTTAAATGACCACGGGTGGCCACGAATGACCACGAGTAACCACGAGTGACCACGAATGACCACGAGTAAAAAAATTGATAAATACAAAACTTTAAAAAATTAAAAATAGACTAAAAAGATTTTGCATTCTTTCGAATAAACGCTGATGTTGACTAAAACTACATACGAGTCACCACGAGTCACCACCCGAGTAACCACGAATATAAAACACAAGAAAATAGGAAAACAAAATAAAAATTGAAAAGTAAATCAAAAACTCCCCATATAAAAAACCCTTGTTTTTTCAATTCTTCATTCTTTCGAACAAATGTTCTCCTCAAAAGTAAATCGTGTGTAAAATAACATTCCGTTTTAAACAAGAAGCTAATAAATAGCTCTAACTCGCGCCGTTTTAAAGTAAAAACTGAGGCATATAGTCTATGCTTATATCTCACCTGTTAACTGCAGCTCATAGCTGGCTAGCTACTATCCCGTGACACATGTGCTGGAGATTCGTGACATCTGACTTACAAGTATTTGACCCTGTAGATAAGCAATTTTTACTATCAAAATATAATCAAAATTCTGTCTTGCTCACATGCACAAAAACTATAAACGTAACTGAATATGAAAATGACGACAGCGTTCTTGGAATTTCCAAATCATGTGTTTAACGTCTGCAGGTGAGATATCAGCGCCCACGCAGGGATATCACATAACCCCCCGACACCAAAAAAAAAAAAAAAAGGAACCGAAACCTAGACTCGTCGCCTCAGGGCGAGAATAAAAAGCGCGAGTTGTAATATCGAATCACACTGTTAACAATTCAACCCGATAACCTTAAAATTACCCACAGGCTTCGGTCTCTTACTATTTTAGCTATCATCCGGAAACAACCGTCGAAACTAGATCTTCAGATAAAACCTTAAAAGATGATCAGTTTAAATTTTGAACACTCGGTATTGAACCAGCGGCTAAATTAATTTTGCAGTGCATTTGCATATGTAACACTCGAGAAAAGCATCTAAGAAAGTTATTTGACCAAGAATATTTTGTGAACAAGTTAAGAAAGTGAATAAGTAATATTTTTACACTAGAAAATTCAATCTCTTTTTTCAAGACACCGAAGTTATTTTCTTTCTATTATTCAGCAAAAGCTTCGGAAACCCCTGGAACTATTCGTTCACTTCCTTGTCAGATCGAAGTATTCACTTTTTTAAAGTAGTATCGAACCACCCACTAAGGCTATGAATAAGGAAAAATGGATTTCGAGGCGGAAATTGCATATCAGTTTGGTTAAAACAACTAAATCTACGTTTTTTATGACAACTAAACCTGGTGTTCTTTCACAAACACACAACAGTCGCGGAGCACGTAGTTTTTCTCACTTCTTTTTTCGACGAAATACTATTTAATCTGAACTAGCAAATCATTTTCTCCGGCATTTCAAACTATTCCACAGAAGAGTAATATGATTAACAGACCATTTTTAAAATCTGTGCGACTGCATTAAGGGAAACAGTCTGCCTGTTATATTCGTCACTGCTACCAACCCTGAAGCCTTCCAAGCACATGCCTTGCCCATTACTAGATCTATCGGCCACTCTATTAAAAGCCCAATGCAAACGGACGCAACATTGTTGGCAAACAACACGCAACATTGTTGGGCCAAACATGTTAACAAATTGCGTCACTTTTGCATGGAACCACAACAATGTTGGCGCTTGTTGGTAGTTGTTAAGTATAGTTCGAAACCGGTTAATTCTTAAGGCCCATGCTAACGGACGCAAAAATGTTGGCCAAAAATCCGAAACAGCACACAACAACAACAACACTTCCGTTTGCATGGGCCTTAGCTTAAAAATTGAATTAAATATAGCGGATCTTAACATAAACATAAAAAATCAACTCCTAGATAAAAACCAAAGCATAAACTCTTCGGTGTATTTGTCGACGAGAGTCTGAATTGTCAGTTCTGGTAAAATCTCAAGTTGAGAAAGATATCAAAATCACGATTACACCTCTTTCAGAACGTCTTTTCAAACTTTTTGTCATATGGGGGTGTACACGTAAAGCGAACTTAGCCAGACTAATTATTCTCCAGAAACGAATAATGCGAATTATTACAAAATCGCATTAGAATGCTCATACACCACCTATATTTAATAAATTGAAACTCTTGAGTCTTGACTCTACAACAGACACATAATCTTCAAGAAGATTGTTTATGTTTTCGGCCCATAACAAACTGCTTTCCGAAAAGCTTCATTTTCCGTTGAGTGGGCACTTGGACTGTGGTCGGAAGTTGCAGGGTTTCTCTGTTGTCTGTGTGGCTTTTTGGAGTACGGATTTGTGTGCACACCACAGCAGTAACCACCCACCCACCATAATCAAGAACATCCCCCTGAGAATTAACCGGAGACTTAATGGGATCTCGTCCACCAGGGAAGCGTTCGAGATAGCAGCCCCAGAGTACCAGAGAGCATTAAACACAAGCGGAAATACACAACAGCTACAATACCAAACAGCCGATGACCAACCTCGAACTAAACCACCAGCACGCCACAGAAAGATCACATGGTACAACCCTCCGTACAGCCAAAATGTTGCAACAATTGTGAGGAGAAAAATTTTAAATATAGTAAAAGAAAGCTTCAAAGAGGGACACCCACTGAAGAAAATATTCAACAAAAATACGCTTAAGCTAAGCTACTCGTGTATGCCGAACTTGGCCAGTAAGATCAGCGCCCACAAAAAATCCGTACTTTAAAGAGCCACACAGACAACAGAGAAACCCTGCAACTGCCGACCACAGTCCAAGTGCCCAGTCAACGGAAACTGTCTCACAAACAACGTGATATATCAGGCCACAGTTGAGAGCGACGAAAAAAAAAGGAACATACATCGGCCTCACTGGAGACACTTTCAAGTCCAGGTACAACAACCACACAGCCTCATTTGGAACCGAAACTAAAAGGAACGCTACAGAATTAAGCAAGCATATTTGGGCCCTGCAAGACAGAAGATCGACATACAAGCTGACATGGAGAATAGTGGCACGTGCGACACCCTATTCAAACACAACAAAACGCTGTAACTTATGCCTCACCGAGAAATATTTTATCTTGTGCAAACCATCATTGTGTACACTCAACAGAAGAAATGAACTGGCAAGCGCATGCTGGCATACGCGAAAATTCTTATTGAAACACGTATAATTGTTCACTTATGCAAATTCACAAACTAGTCACCACCATAATGGTATCATGGCAGCTCGTGATGACTTGGGCACACGATGTACGGTTACACATTGTAGGATTGCATTGTGGAGTCACCAGAGTGCTCAAACTGCGAGCAGTGAGCGATGCATAATGCAAAAAGTGAACGTCTCTCTGAGATACCCTCCATCCAATCCTTTAGAGTGCTCAACAGAATATATCTGGAGCATAATACACAAATGCATAGAACAATGTGCCCTCCCGGTTACCACCATAATGGCATTATGGCAGCTCATTGTAGGATTGCATTGAAGAGTCACCAGAGTGCTCAAACTGCTAGCAGTGAGCGATGCATAATGCAAATAGTGAACGTCTCTCTGAGAGACTCTCCACCCAATACATTTGTGTATCAATTTCACAAAGGCCTTCTTCCTAAAAGCTTCAATGATTTTCCTTGCCTCAAAATCGAGTTATTGACAACCTCAGGCAAGAACAAATTATGGAATTTTTAACATAAGATATTCTGGTCCGAAACTGGAATTCTATCAAAGAATCCATAAAACCATTAAGCATCTTTTCATTCACAAAGAAACATAAACAACTGCAATCCTGGCCAACCGAGAGTTGTAGTATTGAAAGTTTCGCCTTCTTTTTTGTCTCTTTTGCTTTGTTTTTCTTTTCTTTTTGTGTGTGTGTTTGGGAGGGGGAGTTGCTTAGTGTGACTGCTACTTAGCTTAGATTTATTTAGTTGGCATTTCTGGATTGGTATTTTATAGCGCTACGTACAGGGACTTTCTCTAATATTCAAAGGTCCATGCAAACGGACGCAATAAGTCACAACATTGTTGCGTCCGTTTGGTGTTTTTGACCAACAATGTTGCGTCCACTTGTATGGGCCTAAAAATTTGACCGGTTTCAAACTATACGCAACAAGTGCCAGCAAATGCAAATATTGTTGAGGTTCCATGCAAACGGACGCAGCACGTCGGGCCCAACAATGCTGCATGTCATTTGGCCAACAATGTTGCGGCCTTAAGGCTTCTGTCTGTAGAACTCTGACAACTGGTCTTTGTAATTTTTCCTCTATAACGGCCACCTGTTTTCAACCAGCCCTTTTAGTTACAACAGGTGGACTCCACTTGTTCTTAAGGATTCTAAATGTGTTATTGTGAGTTTTAATGTACGTCAAAGAGGTAGTAAATGTATTGTTGCTCTTGTTGTTTTTGTTGTTGTTGTTGTAACTACTGACCAACCAATAATAACCTTCGCAACTTAGATCACCAAACAAAACCTTTGAGGCGATTTGAATTTTTGATCACTTAGTATCGAACCAATGGCTAAATTAGTATTACAAAACATTTATTTACTATATATTACACTGAATAGGCATTTTTTGTCGAACAATGCTCTGCGAACAAGCACAGAAAGTGAACAAGATGTTATTTTTACAACAGAAAAACCAATTTCAACACATGTCTTTTCGACACACCGAGGCAATTTTTTTCTATTATTGAGCCAAAACTTCGGAAATCCTTGGAACCCATCGTTCATTGTCTTGTCAAATCAAAAGTATTCACTTTCAAAAGCAATTTCAAAAACACCCACAAAGAATGTAAATAAAGAAAAATGAGTTTCGAGGCGGAAATCGCGTACCACTGATTCGATCAAAATTTATTAAGTAAACATGCATTTCTTATTGTGACACCATTCATTCTTTGATTTCGCAAAACACACAGCAGCCACGAGGCCTATGTTTAAATTCATCTGAACTATCAAATACTGGCAAGATCTCAACCGAGTTCAGAGCTATCGATGATGTCTCTTTCGGTTCTATTTGCGTTTTCGTCTATTCTGGGACAGTGAGTCTCAGAGGCCGGTGGAGTGTTCTAGCCGCGTCTGTTATCACCATACCCAAGACTATAGATATTGGTGTGAAAATGGAAAATTTTCAACTCGAATACTGTGGTGAGTATTGAACATGTATTTCAGTCTTATATTAGAAATAAATGTGCAAGTCAGTTCCAGCCGCGAGTATACCCCGAGCATACCCCGAGAATACCCCGAGCATTGGATACATGATGAGTCACGAGGGGCCGGGCTCAAACTTCTACTTTCGATACACCAACAAAAATCTTAGCCTGCGAGAAGATGCTTTTTATGCTCGCAAGGTACAAAAGTCCTTGATTTTTGTCGAATTTCGTTTTCTGACTTCTTGCAAAACTAAAGTGATTGTTTTCCAACTCCAGAAACAGCTCCAAAAACACGCCTTTTGGGATCGATTTTTTAATGGAAAAAAAATTTTCAAAACAAATAGTTCACAATTCTAGAAAACTTCAATTGCAATGATTCCCGTTCCTCCCTCCGCACGCCGAGTTACAGTCTTTTTATTGGAGCAGGTTTGGCGCATCTACTGTTTCCTAGATCTTGCCCGATATGAAACCTTGGTAATTGGAGCATAACGGTGATTTGGATTTCCGCCAGTTTCTGTTTAATTTTTTTTTTATCTGGCAGGCTCTTTTTGTGTCACGTTACTGATTTGCAAGATTTCAGCGCATGCTTTATGTGAGATCAATTTGAGCCCACGTTCTTGCCAAACACAGAAACTTATCTTGTGCTGTATACATTGTGCTGGTCGATAATTCACAATATAAAACCTATAAGGATTTGAAAACTCGTGAAGAAAATTATTTCGGAAAGTTTGAAAAAGAGCCGATGCTTCGATTTCAGTAATTCTCCGTTTACAATACAACATAACCAACAACTGAGTCCCCGAGGATGAAGCAGTAATGTCGATCTGACAAAATTGTTTGCATGCAGTGATGCAGCAGCTGTGGGTTTAACCCTCGGAAGTCCAAGCTATTTACTGTTACAAGTTAGCCCAAGGGGGGGGGGTCATTTGGACCCCCCCCCATAAATTTTCGAAACGGTTGCACATAAAAGATCAGGCTTTTGCATGTAAGTAGATTTTGGTTTGCTAATTACTTTCCATTACAACTATCAAGTTGTAATTAAGTGCTGTTGCTATGGCAACATTTGTTTCACAACATGTCCGCCATATTGGCCGCCTTTTTGGATTTTTCAAAAATTTCTATTTTACGCAAAAATAAAGAAAATTTTACTGGAATTAATAGAAAACATGTATTTTCAGTCTAAAATAGGAATATAATTGAGAATAGAGTCTAACAAAAGAAATGAGAACCATTTTTCCAAAAAATTTACAGTTTTCTATTTCGAACTTTAATTTGCATAATTAATTACGCATAAATTATAAGTGATCACGTCATCCAATTAACGTCAAAAAATGCGCTCATTATCAGACTACAGGTACCGAAAGTTTCATTTTGATTGCCTAAAAGCTTCAAATTTTATGTCGGAAAAACCTATGGGGGGGGTCCATTTGACAACCCCCCTTCCCCCCTTGGACTTGCGAGGGTTAATGTTTGACCGAGAAAACTGTGCTAGTTTACAGTGGTCTCTAAAACAGGGATTGTATTAAAATTGTGATAGTATTTTGAACGCTGAATGACTTAGCTATCAAATTCAAGATATATTTCAACTCGCTCTACTGGCAAAATAAGGTGCCCGTTAATATTTTTGGAAGTAAAAAAAAAGCCAAAATCACCTTAAAAAGTGCTGGGCTTCATCTGCAGAATGGCCAGAGAGGTGTCTTCATTCGTGGCCTAAAATCATTAGCAACACCAACTTTTGGTGTCTCAATCGTCAATATTTCACCTCTTACCCGTGGCTTTTTCTGAAGAATGCCTCTACCCACCACACTAGATTAGTTGTGTTAGTTTCGGGGTTTCTGAAGAGGAAAGCACTTGTAGAGACAATGTTTATCAGGTTTAAATTTTAGGCACTCGTGACCGCCAGCTAGGCAAACTCTTTGACAGCTGGTGACGTCACCAAAGAGTATAAGCCGTGAGGCTGCAGAAACCGCGGTGAATCTCACAAATTACCGGGTTTTTCTGAGCAGCAAAAACCTACTGCCCTTTTACCTCCCAAATCACTGCAAAAAATCGTTAAAACCACGGATGACAAAGAGTTAAACTTGAAGTTTTAAACGGTAACCATTCGTTAACCAGTTATCTCTTGTATATGTTGTTCCAGTAAGTAACAAAATTGTTCCTCAAGAGACTTGTATAACTAGTTTACTTTTCTATTTCTTTTTCATGATAGTTAATTCTTTTATCTTTATCATAATTGTTATTATCATCCTCATTACTATAGTTGTTAATACTATTCATATCATTATCATTATATGTTTATTGTGCTTCAGTTTTTGAACGTTTCAAACCATTGCCAGGCTTATATAATTTGTGCAGCATATAGAAGTTCTAATAAAATCCCCAGTGCGATGCTTTTTTGAGTATAAGCACAAATTGGTTGCTTTTTATGATCGTTTTCCAGAACAGGTCTGTTATGTTGTGAGATGTTATGGTATATGTTCTTTTCTGTTCTTTTTTTTCTGTTCTTTTATGTTATGTTATCTTGTGCTATGTTGGGTTGAGTTGTGTCGTGTCGTGTTGGGTTGGGTTGTATTTTGTTCTTTTCTGATGTGTTGTAATGTTATGTTATGTTATGTTATGTAATGTTATGTTAGGTTATGTTGTGTTGTGTTGTGTTATGTTATGCTGTATTATGCTTTTTTACTACTGGGTCAATGGCTGTTGTACAAAATTGTGTGATCCATATATCCTCATTAATGTCAATTCCAATCCTTGTAGTGGTTTTTCACTGTATTTTGTTCTTAGCTCTGTTTTTTGCTCGAGTCGCCCTCGAATCTTAACTATAAAACTGGCCATCCGTTAACAAACATACAGTTGTATATTGTCATGAAATGACAGTTATTTTTACTGTTATTGTTCAATGACCAATGGAATACTTTGTCTTAGAGTAGAACCTTACTGGGTTTTTTGCAGGTCCTCCAGATCCAACATTTCTTCTCGTAGCAAAGCAAGTGGGAACAAACCCGCCACGATTCTCTTGGCACCTTCGGATGACACCAAGTAAGAAGTCAATTGTGGTAGCTAGTTGCGCTCCTCCCTAGAGACGAAATCTGCGTCGACTAGTTTGAAGATGTGTCTCTTTAGTAAACTTCATTAAAAATCTACAACCGTTTTAAGCGTTCCCTAGAAACATTCGAGAGAACAAAACTTATTAATGATGTGCTTTAAATCACAAATGAAACTACGTTTTGAATGTCTTGTTTAGCCGAGTTTAGAAGCTAATCAAAACAGTTTCTTTGGCAGGGTGCGTTCGACTTCGAGTGACTCTAGCCCGCATTAGGAATGAGTGTAATAGTGTTTGAATCTTTTTAACCTAATAGTAGTCTTTTTCAAACTACACAAAACTCTAGCGAGCTGCGTGTCTCCTTTTCTTGAAAAAACTCATCCAAATTCTTATATGGAAAATCGTTTTCTTTCGCTTCCTATACAGAGAACTTTAAAAACATTCCTAACTGCATTCCTGTTATATATTTCGCGGAATGCAGAGCGGTCGAACGCAAAAACGCGACTGTCTTGTGCTATTGGGAGGTGGTACTAAACTAAGCTTCACTTTAATCTTAGGCGCGTAGCCAGCCAGTTTTTTCTGGTAAGCCTGGATTCACAGGTTGGCGAGGTTTTAGCCGACCAAATAGTTTTTCAGATAATTTTTTATAAGTCAAAATGGAGACAAAAAAAAGCAAAATTTCTTTCTTTCCAAAAAAAATAGTTACAAGACCAGCGAGAATCTTAAAAGATGTGCCTCCTTGGGGAAAATTTGAAAGAGAATTTTTTTGGCCAAAAATCCTTGAAAAACCCGGAAAGGGATTTTACTGGAATTGCTTTTGGAAAATTGTAATAACCACTACAGAAATTGTAGAAAAAAGGTGAGGTCGTTAATTTCAAACCAATAAGAAACAGGTACAAGATTGTGTTTCGAAAGGCGCTCCCTGTAGTTATACTCTGAATCAAACATAATGAAGCAGGTTGAGCGCTGCTAAAGACATTCTATTGATTTAATGTCACTATCTAATGAGGGAGCCCACATCTGAGTGGCATATCCGATGGTAGGGCTAATGAGAGTCAAGTATAAAACCCTTCTACAGTTAATGTCGAAGTCCTTGTTCACGTGGCGCCGCAGAAAGCCAAGCATTTTATATCCCTTGGATACAGCACGGTGGATTTGAGTGCGCCGTTTAAGATCATCAGCGATAGTTACCCCAAGGTCTAACCAGCACGTTGGTCCATTTGCACTCATTGTGAACATTTAGCGTTTACGCGCAATGTCAACTTTTTTACAACTTTACTTTACAACTGTCAACAACTGCGACACCTTTGTTCTTCGATGAGGTTTTCCTTTGAATTAGTTGTTGCTTTGTGTTTATGGCTCGTAAGGAGCAGTCATACTTCTTCTAGCAGAATATTTGCACTGCTATGTATAGGATGCTTAAGTCAAACACCACTCGCAACGTGTATCTTTTTCAAATGGTTTTTCAAAGGAAAGACAGACTGAACTCTTGTAATTAGATTCAGAGGGCTCAAAGGCTTCCAAATTTCCTCCTGTTGTTTACGAAAGGTTTCGTTAAGGATTCGGAATCCTCTTGAATGCTCAAGTCAAATACCACTCGCAATATGTATCTTTTTCAAATGGTTTTTTAAAGGAAAGAGAGACTGAACTCTTGTAATTGGATTCAGAGGGCTCATAGGATTCCAAATTTCCTCCTGTTTTTTACGAAAAGTTTCGTTAAGGATTCGGAATCCTCTTGAATACTCAAGTCAAATACTACTCGCAATATGTATCTTTTTCAAATGGTTTTTCAAAGGAAAGACAGACTGAACTCTTGTAATTGGATTCAGAGGGCTCAAAGGATTCCAAATTTCCTCCTGTTATTTACGAAAAGTTTTGTTTAGGATCCAGAATCTTCTTGAATACTCAAGTCAAATACCACTCGCAATATGTATCTTTTTCAAATGGTTGTTTAAAGGAAAGAGAGACTGAACTCTTGTAATTGGATTCAGAGGGTTCAAAGGATTCCAAATTTCCTCCTGTTTTTTACAAAAAGCTTCGTTTAGTATCCAGAATTCGGATTCGTAGTTTCCGAAAGTAACGCCGTAACCGTAAGTACAACCGTAGAATTCTCAGGCATAATTTTCGAACCCAAAACAGTCATACAATTTCATCAAACACAAAATCTGTCATCATATCGTCACATTTTTTTTCTGCAAATTCCCCACCCCACCCCCACCGCGATCTCCTTCCCTACCGGACCCTCCCGTATCGAATACGGTAAACAGAAGTTGATCAAACCAATCAAAATATTAAAAGTAAACCTTGTTATCTCCATATAGAAGTGGACGTATTTCAAGAGGATCACACGAGCTCCGTTTACTTGAACGGAATACTTATAATGCAGGGACCCAACCACATGGTGCATCATTCCCTTGGTTACTACGTGAAAAACAGCTACTTTCCCCTATTTGCAAACGGTATGTACATTCTACTTTCCAAAAGAAAGAGATTTTTCAAATGCTTTTAAAAGTGTTCTTGATACTTTTTTGAAATTTTGGGGTTTTTTTCACGTGATATAATAACTTATTACAACATTTAAGAAACATTTACAGTTTCAGTTTACAAGTGTAGAAAAAAGAAAAATTACATAGTGCAAATATACTAGAAAAACAAAGGAAAGAAATAACAAAACAAATAGTTTTTATAGAGTTTCTAATATAACCGTTATTAAAAATATAAATAAGTGACTACTTACAGTAGTAAAAATAATAAAAGCAACAACAAAATGAAAAGAAACTAAAAGAAACAAAGAGAAAGGAATCATTGTGTCAAGCGAGCAACTATCAATGATTCGCCATTTCCACTTGAATGCTAAATGATTCTTACAATTTTTTCCCTTCTTTTTCACGTTTTTGTTCAAATTTCACGTTTTCTTTAAAGTTAGAGCCGTGTTTTTCAATTATAAATTATGTTTGTAAGAGTACATTCAAAGGCTATTCACAACGCTCATATTTGTAACCAAATCCACGGCTATCGCCTGTGTTCCAACGGCACTGCTCTTTCACGTTACTAGGCAGCAAATCTCCGATCTACTTTCAAAACTTATAGAAAGAAGTGTTCTTTTCTTATTCTCAACCTGAGTGATGTTCTTAATTTTACCAAAGAGAAGGAGTTTGTTGCTGCCGCCATGACGGGTGTATTTAGGTTTTGGTGTTTGGAACACACCGCTGATGGCACGAGGCGTAGTATATTTTCACGAAACTTTAACTCTCCATGCCTTTCCTTGTTTACACTTTTTTGTATAGAAACTTTTTTTGTAAGACCATGAGGTGGCACTTGTTGCGTGGTGTAAGCTAACGAACACAACAACTGCCAACTTTGTTGACGGTCGTTTAAAGAAGCGATGCAGTAATTCCCGAAAAAAAAATTACAATGCGCGCGCGTGTAGAGTGTCCCAAAATAGACGTAGACTTTGGTTCTTCAAAAATTGAGATGTTGGCTATTCATGATGTTTATTATGCGAGAGCTTTGATAGAAGATTCAAAATGTCGGTAAGATTTGGGCTGATTAAGGGGGACATAACGCTTGATATTTACTTTGTTGTTTTTTTCAGAGACTGTCACATTAAAAAAACTTAGTAAGATTATACATCGATATGTTGTTCCTAAGGTATGTGTTAACTATATAACTATACGTGTGTCGAAGAAAACACCAAAAAACACTTGATTAAGGTATTAGCCCAGTCAGAAGGGGAAAAACGTGGTCAAAAACAAAATCAATTTACATTAAAGTGATTCAATTAAAATTTTTCATGGTAAAATTTCTGTTTCGCAAAATATCGATGCTGGTGTGAAAATTGATACTCTTTGTGTGAAGTTACAATCACACTGCAAGTTTTTAAAATACAATTTATTTCAGATTCTTTCACCATATTGCTCTTGAAGTAAACAATTGTTTTGAAAAACTAATTTACCAATTGCGACTCAAAAATACACCGGAGCCCGGATCTAAAGCACTTTTTGTTGGCGAGAAATAGCGTGATATTGTTTCCAAAACAAACTATAACTTTACGCGAGCCTGAACTCTTTCTTCGAAGTACCTCGCTTAGCCCAGGCCCCGACCAAAATTTCCTTAATCATATGTTCTTAATTTGTGGCAACTTCCACTAGGTTTCATTAAATCTAAGTTTCCAGTTTTTTTTCCTTATTCGATGTTTTAACTGTATCAGACAACAAGAAACTGCTTAAAAAAACCCAAAAAAACTGGCTCGACTTTTACCTCGCGATGTTCCGTTTTGAGTTTGCCATCTTTGATTCTATTCGGAAAGACTTGTATTGAGTAGAAATGGCCCATTACAGTCCACTGGCACTGAAGTGCGAACTAAAAGCAAAAGATGTTCGACGCTTTCGGTATCAGCACTCGTGTTTTCGGAAAGCGGATTACATGCGAGGTGACGCACTGCGCTTGCTATTCGGAAAATGTGGACAACCGCTGAAACAAAAAAAAAAATGGTTCTTTAATACGTCGGCCAACAAGGTTTAGTTGAAAACCAACTTCAGTGAACATTTTTGGCACTTTCTTTTTACCAAAAGCAGCTTTCTTGAGGGGGAAACTTATGCAAAAATAACAAAGATTCGATTTTTATTCAAATTCTGAAGTATCACTTTTGAACCCCAAGATTTTTTATGGTTTAATACACATGATCTACTGTAAAGTTTCTAGCAATGTAAGAGCATAAAACATCAAAACCAAGGAAAACAAAAGAATGAGCTGGGCCGAGCAAGATCAGATTGACAAGTAATGACAAAAAGCAGTTTGATTCCAGATTACACACTTATTTTCTCTGAAAGAACCATTAAAGATCAACTTATCGTAGTGTGTATAGAATTAAATTAATTATAATCTTCTGGTGCAAAATGCTATGGCTCATTATTCCGCAAAAGTGAAAATTGATTTCGAGTTACCAAAAGTTAAAACTAGAAAGAAAAGTCTCGAAGGGAAGTAAAAATCACTTCGAATTAGCGGGATTTCGAGTTATCAAGGCTTGAGTTATCGAAGGTTTGAGTTATCGAGGTTAAATTTACAGTGAAACACACTTAGTTCAAGTTAGCGGGGAATTAGAGATACCGAGGGTTCGAGTTTTCGGGGCGCAATTTGAAATATTTGTCGAAATTGGTAGTAAGAGTTGTTGAAAGTTGTAATACACTCGTTTTTTTAGAAGAATATACTTTATAAGAATACCGAGGCTGAAAATCGCAAAAATTTAAGAATATTTTAAGAATAATGCTGAGGCTGAGATTTTTTTAAGAATATAATTTTGTGCAACATATAAATATGTTTACACTAAAATTTAAATATTTGGAAATTCTGAATCATCGTGACCCTGCTTCAAAGCGACTGAGATAGCACGTGCTCGAAATGTACGCAATATGATACATTGTACAGTACATGTACCAGAATGTTGCACAATGTATAAACGCTATCATCTGGAGACTCAGTAAGGCAACGCTCTGCTGACAGACATATTCTATTGAACTATATTCTAAGACTATTTTAAGAATATTTTCAGCCTCAGAACGCCAAAAAATTAAGAATATTGAGCCTGAGTCTGAAAAACAATATTCTTCTAAAAAAAGAATGTACCTGTCGCAACTTGTAGTAGAACTTGTTGCAAATTGTAATAACGTAACTATATTATATCGACGACTAGTTGAAAAAAGAAAATAATGTGTTGAAGTTTTGGGAGTAGTCGCGAAGGGCTCAGAAGCCCAGTTAAAATTTTGATGCGATTCTGGACGATTTGCAAACAAGTAAATGAAATATAGTCAGAACAAATATATCTGATTCATCCGTAAATTTTCTCTTCTTGTCAAACCGTCTGCGCCGTTTCAAACAGCAAACAGAACTAAGAAATTCAAAGCGATTAAACAGCGACTTTCAGCCAATCACGCCTGCGTCACAATGAGCCTCGTTCGCAGGCCGTATATGGTTGAATCTACTGACATATTTTGTGCATGTTTCTTCAAACGTGACATCTTCTTCCTTCCTCTTTCCAGGGGCATTATGTGTTTCATGTTACAGTCACAAACCAAGATGGCGTGAAGATCATGTGCTTGAGAGGAAGTGGAGACGTCTTATCGTAAGAATGAGTGCTGGTTTGGGCCGGAAGTGACAAGGGTGTACTTCAGGCCTACAGTCATAGGAATAGTTGCTGATATCGACCGAAAAAAAGACAATTGTGTTAGACAGAGCTAGAAGTGTTCCAGAGAGCTTAAGAGCGAATGCACAGAAAAATCGAGCAAAACGTGGCCACAGCTCAGAACCTAACCTACCCTCATTTTCAGTATATA
>JAOBRG010079331.1:0-20716 GCA_027574985.1 Umimayanthus nakama | reverse complement strand
AGATCGCCATTTGCGCATGCGTGAGCATGGGGCGCGCGCACAGGGACACGCAATCGGCCGTGATTCAGTGGCAGTGTTCAGCGGCCTAGACCGCGCGCGCCAAGAAACTATTTCGAGCCACCTTAATGTGCACTAAAAACTGCACATCCTTGGTACGAATCCTTGGTTAACATCCATGATGTACACCCATTGCATACAGTCTTAGGTACATCCTTGGTGCACAACGTTGGGTTGCATTCTTTGGGTACATTCTGGATGTACGTCTAGTTGAACATCCTAGGTAAACATCCAAATTGTACATCATCGGTGTTTATCCTTGGTGAACAACGTTGGTGTGAATTTTAAGCCTGGTGTACATCTTCGAAGTGCAACCATGATGTGAGCCTCGGTGTTCATCCTTGGTGTGGAACCTTAGTCTTAAGTGAAACTCCTTGCTAAAAACTACTGGCGTGCATATTTGTTGTACATCCTTGGTGTAATATATTTTGTAACTATTTTTAAAATGCTTTTCACTTATTGTGCAAGATGTAACAATACGATAAGCAGTAATTTGTTCTAATGATATTTTTTATTACTGAGGGATTTGGTACCTTATGTTCAAATATACTGCTTGATCTTGCACAGTTAAAACGATTCGCATTGAAACAAGAAAATTTTGAAAATCACTGTGTTTTTCCTTAAAAGGAAGAAAACATTTGAATACACTGTTTCGAATTTCGAAAAGTAAATGCACTAGTTTTTTGAAGCAAATACTTTAACTGCTTTTTTTTCTCATCAAGGTTACTACGTATACATGTACGCTGGGTATCGCAGTGCGGGCTCCATTTCCCGTCTGATATCGCCGTGGATACAGGAGAAGAACTGTTTGCAGTTTTATTACTACATGTATGGAGCAACAGTTCGCGAGCTTGAGGTCTTTCTCCAAAAGAACGGATCTTTCGAACAGTTGATCTGGCATCTGGAAGGACAACAAGGTCGTCATTGGTTCGAAGCGCTCGTCCCTCTTCAAGTGCATAACTCTGAAACTTTCAAGGTAGTAAATTATTTTACAGCAAACATATATGTCAAACAAGTACGTTTTTAACTAACTCCTGACTACACAATACTCAGTCAAAAGTTGTTGGACTGTGAATGATGGTTTTGTGAATTGATCGTGTGATTCACTCAGTGCTTGAAACCCAAGTCCTTGGATGTAAGATAACCCCTTGCAGTCCTAAATATAGTGACGAGATAAATAATTAATTCGCCAATATTTAAACATATCCACGCCATCAACAAGAAAGGGGTCTAAGGCAGAAAACTAGGCATCTGTTGGACAACAGTGGTTTTCCTTTTCGAATGTTCTTCTTTCAGTCTTCTTTTAACTGCGGTTGCTTTAGAAAGCTAAATTTCTAAAGGTTAAGCGAAAATGTATTCGGTTATTGTCAATTTTGTTTTGGGGAGGGAGGCAAGCGCAGAAGCCAAATTTCGAGTTTTTTCAGTGACAAAAAAAACTTCATAAGGCATTTCGCTCAGTTCTATTTCTCACCTCTTTTATTAGCTTTTCTCTTGAAATACTATCCTAATTTGCATGTGGTGAAAAGATTATCGAACTAGCACCTAAAAATAGCGTAAAACTTGGAGAAAACCAGCCAGTACCTTTTAGTCTCTCTGACATTCTTCAGGAGACCCTTTTCTTGTTGACGCGCTTCATATATATTAGTATGCTTACTCGAAATTCTGAAGTCAAATAGTGGATGTATTATAAGTATCTAACTGTATCATTAAAAAGGTTTTGAAGTAACTAAATGAAGGTCAGTTATTGAGCACGTCTTTCAAAAGAAGAACTTTTGTGGAAGTGTTTGCCAGTCTGCAGGTTGATTTTTGCTGGAGCACATCAGCAAATTTTAAATAGTGTCTCCACTATCAAGCAGCAGACAAAAAAACTCAAACAGTAGTTGTGGCTAGATATTTGAGAACAGGATCAAAAGTGTAAGATTGATATTTATCTGCCTCTGAGAACTGAGTTTTTTTTTGCCCAACCAAGCTATTAAACACTTAAAATAGTCAATAAGCAATCAACGTAATTAGTATGTGTTGGGATGAGCACTTTTGGCGTTTAGACAGTCAAATGTTTTGCAGTTATAGTTTAAAAGATTTCTATTCGTTTCGTTTGCAGATTATATTTGCGGGAATAGTCGGAAAAAGTTACTATAGTGACATAGCTATTGATGACGTGTCTCTTTCCAAGGCCAACTGCAGCATATTTTTCCCTCCTCAAGCAAAACCAACCGCTCCAACTTTAGGTAAGTGTTTTAAAAAGGTTTGATATTGCTATACCTCATTTATTGCTTGCTTGAGAGTCATAAAACTAATAGTTTAGTTTTTTTCCCACTACAACTGTTTGTTATAAACGAAGACATGCACGTGATGTCAAAGACAGTGGTACTGGTAGATTGAGATCAATTAGATTTTCAATAAAAAATAAATATATCACACAGAATGTGCCCTCCCGGTTACCGCCATAATAGTATTATGGCAGCTCGTGAACTTGGGTACAAGATATATGGATATATATTTTAGGATTACATTATTAAGTCAACAGAGTGTTCAAATTGCGAGAAGTGACCAACACATAAGTGCATATAGTGAATGCATCTCTGAGAGACCCTACACCCCATCTATAAGAGAGATCAATAGAATTAAAGCTGAAACATATTATTCAATTGAATCACGTGCCCTCCCTAAGGGAGCAGTCAGTAATTATTGGGGGGGAGGGTTCCTATTTTTGCAAAAATTCTGGTCTCAAAATGTGTGACCCTTCCCCCTTGCCATATAAAAAAAATCATGACCCTCCCTTTACCAAAGTGAAAAAAATTGCGACCCTCCCCCATATGTTTCAAGAGGACTAATAATTTAGGATACAATCTTGAATACGGTCTTGTGCTCCGCACTGGTATTGCACTTCACCTTCTGATGAAACATTGTCTCAAAATCCTTTTAATCAGGATATGTGGAAGTTTTAACAGCAGTTAAATGGAATCTCAAATCCTATCGAAATAGCGAAAAAGGAAACGGGCAGTTCCAGTTGTAAAAGCTTCGATGACAAAGACTAAAATTTTAGAAAGATTTTTAGATAACAGATTTTTAGAAAGAAATTGACTTATGCGCGAAAGGAGGCAATACAAATTCAAAATTGGCCAGAAAGGAGGCAATACTAATTCAAAATTCAAAACACAAGTCCTGTTTTCACTGCCTGATGCACTCAAAGTCACTTTGCCTTTGGTTTTTACACCTCGGTTACACTAAACTTTTTTAAAAAAAGCTTTCGATTTAAGCAGCAGCAAACAGCTATAGTTTAATAAACAAATATATCAACTGGTGTGTATACTGTGTTGGGCATACTTTGAACAATACTCCCGAATATGATCAGCTGGAAGTTAGTTTATAAAGAGACACTGGAGGGTAAAAAATGTTTTATGGGCGCTGTATAACGATTTTGAATTTATATTCTGAAATGATTAACGACAGGTATTTTCACTGATCTGTGTGTTATCAAAAAAGAGAGAAAGTACAATGTTATGCAGTCCTTTAGGGGAAAAATAGTGACCCTCCCCAAATTTCGTTGGAAACAATTTCTGACCGCTCCCTAATAGCGTTGATATTACGACAGTTTGTGAACTTTGGCACAAAATGTACGGTTACACATTGTAGGATTGCATTGTGGATATATAAATCGTTCCCTAATATCTAGCAAAATCTCATGACAGAAAATGGTTTTTAAAAATGTTTTTTCTCAAGCTTGAGTGTTCATATGTTCTTTCATGCAGAGTTTTTCAATGGATCGTTGTTACTAGCAGGATGCTTTCGAACTGTTTTCGGAAAATCTTCAGAAATCTTCGGAAGTGTCGGAAATCAGCGATCATGATTTTCACTGGTGAAGATATGGAAATTATTCTACGCGGGACCCGGATATACTGTCATATGTATTTTATGAGTGGTTAATTTTCCAGTAAAACACTGTTGCTCATATAATAAGTTCAGTTATTGACTTATTTGAAGGAAAACACCTAAACTATTTGTTGTAGAGATTCGTTTGGTGGGAGGGCCAATTCCATCAGTCGGCCGTATTGAAATATACCACAATAAACACTGGGGAACCGTGTGTGCTGACTATGACTGGGACATGAATGACGCTAATGTGGTGTGTCGACAGCTTGGTTATAAGCTTGGAGCTGAAATGGCTCTGCAAGGGATGTTTGGTTCTTCGGCAAGACGAATATGGTTGGATAAACTTAAATGTAGGGGAACGGAGCCATCAATCGCATTGTGCCCACATAGAGCTTGGGGAGTTACCAGCTGCTATTACAACTCGGATGCAGAAGTGTTCTGTAAGACGAAGAACGACACAATGTACGGTGAGTGCACTTAACTGTGTTACTTTTGAGTTGCAGCAGGGAGCAGAATGCTTGTGCAACTAAACACAGGAATGGCGGTAGCAGAAACAGATAGTATATTCCCCACAAAAAGTAGATTACTTGGTTGAACACCCACAACACCTACTTGTTTTTTTGGCTTTAATCGCTTTTTTTTTCTGATCTATTCGTGTATGGAACTTGCTTCCAAACGATGCCGTCTCAGCCGGCAGTGGAGATACATTCTAAGCAACCGCTTTGAATGCGGCTACATAGGTATCAAACCGCCAATTGATTTTTAATATAGTTAGTTATAAGTTTTATTTATTGGATTAATACTTAATTTTTCATTAATTGTTAGTTCTTAATTTAGTACTGTATTATTAATCGATTAGTTGTTAGTTTGTATTTATTTACCCCTCGATTATTCAGTTATTGCTGTTTACGTATTCAATGGTGATGAACTCGTCAATCAGAGTGATCCACATTTACATCCTTGAAGCCTGTTCAAAAATAGAGACGGATCAAATTGGATTCATGTTTTTGCCTACAGAACTGTTACGCGAGCGTGAAAGTTTACCTCCACTCGTCAAGGCTAGTTTTATTTCTTCATCGTAGGACTCGAAGACATGCAACTATCAAATCATAGTAAATATTTGGTAAAGAGTTTCCATTGGTGAACAGTTGTTTTCGTTCGTCAAAAAACAAGAGGCTCCTTAAGCCTTTACTTGTGGTACGAGTGGAGACTGAAGTGAGGTTGCATTCAGTTATTGTAAGTAACCCTTGAAGCACCGATGTGTATGCAAACTGTATGTAACGAGGGAAACAACAGCTTGTTGAGAAACACGGCAAATAGGTCGAAAAACACACAAACTACTTCCTTCATCTGAACTCTACTCTCACAAATAAAGTTGCGCGATTAAAAAAAGGAAAAACAGTTGGAGTGTTCCGACTTATCATATCACCACCAGGGTCACTGACCGCGTGGGACCGAGGACAAACCCCAAATATGGCAGTCACTTGATCAAATCGCTTATCGCGACATGAGGAAAAAAAAGAAAAATAAAAGTAACCCAAACTTTGACTCGTGGTACCACGAGTAATGAAGCAAATAAAGACACGGTTCTGTAGTTACAGAAAGATTGTTTCGTATTAGTGCAACAGGACCTGCACTCGTAAGTCACTAGAGGAGAATGGATTACTTACAAAATGTCATTTAGCATTTTTCTAAAGAAATTTGTTTGTGTGGCGCCGTTGCTTTCTAGTTCATTTTTTTGTTCAGCGTCGCCTGTTTTGGCTTTCAAAAAAAAAAAATTGGGCGACACAATGCATTGGATTCTCTCCAAGATGTCTTCTTTAATTGAAAATATTTTACTGCATATGTTTTAGCTTTTTATTACGCGTGTCTTCAGAGCTAGTGCTTGAATCCTCCCTTTAGAGTGTTTTTCATGAAAAATTGGTATTTACTGCAATTCTATACAGTATCTGTTAGAACTAAAGATGTCCGAATAGGTCGAATTTCTATAAAACGTTTCACTATTGTTCTTCATGAATTTCATACTTAAAATTATTCCCCGGAGAAGAGGTGAATAGCGAAATTTATTCTATGGAGCAACGAAGCGGCGAGGCTGACATTTTTCAACAGGCACCGACACTGAGGAAATTAGTTGTTTAGTATAAACCCAAGAAATGAGTTACTTTTAAAAGAAGTTTGTTTTCATTTTAACTTGTTCAAAAAGCGCGGAAAAGAAACGTCCGACGTCCCGCATGATTTAAAAAGTAAACGTGGATGAACACTTACTTTTCCCGCCAATCGGAGCGCGTCAAAAACGATATTGCCATTACTGCCCACGCTGATAACTACATGAATTCTCTGCAGATTACAGAGTCCGCCTCAACGGAACTGCATTCGAGCACAAAGGTCGGGTGGAGATGGAATACGGAGGGATATGGGGGACAATTAATGATAGGAGCTGGGACATGTATGACGCTAACGTGGTGTGTCGCCAGTTGGGTTTCGCAGGCGCATCTGCTGTGTATCACAGCAGTGCGTTCGGTAGAGGCTCTGGTCCTCAGTGGATATCAAACATTGACTGTAAAGGGACCGAGGACAGACTATCGCAGTGTAACCACACTCGCAACGGGTACCAACGTTATCCCAGTCACTATAGTGACGCAGGTGTTGAGTGTTACGGTTAGTGTTTGGTTTAATTTTTGTTTTTTGCTTAGTTTCTGCTAAGCTATTTTGAGCTGAAGCGTTTGCTTTGCACATATTTATACTGCTGAGTTTTAGACAGCTTACTGAATTTGGCTGTAGCTACAGACTGAGTAAATAGGGAGACAAAGGTTTGTACTGAAATAATGTCTTAACTAGATAAACTCTTAAGTAAAATTCCCCTTAACTATATACTTTGAATTAGGAATAAAAGAATAGACCACCCTGCAAGCAAATACATTTATGCGAACAAATTTGAAAATAAACATGTTGCCACGAATGGGATTCGAGCCCTGCTGATTACCAGTCAGGCATGTCACCTCAACTACACTGGAAATATAACTATCTTGTGCGGTGTGTTGTTGTGTACGTGAGCTTTTGCGAGCAGTTTTTCTCTATAGTATTAGATGAGAAAGCCGGATATAACGCTCCTCCGCTAAAACTGTTTAATATTTTACCAAAGGCAAACAAAAGAAACTATTATTTACGAAACAACCAGAAAAACAATGTCTCAGGCAAAAAAAACAAGAGACTCCAAAGTAGTTTCTTTAAACCTACTGTTAAATAAATTCTTAAACTAGTTTTATACATCAAAAGGGATTCAGTTAAGTATTTTAGTGAAAAGTTTTAACTAATTCGGGTTTTCAGCTGTTATGTTTAATAAACTATCAATTTACCTTTCTAAACTTTCGACGTTATCGGTTAGAATTAATTGTTTTCTAGACTATGAGATGATAATCGCTAAAATAGTGGCACAAGGATCACAAGGAATAACGGAGACGACAAACTTAAAATAGGAAGGATTCTTTTGTGAAGCATCCTTTTTTCTCCCACAGGATTACGACTGATAGGAGTGACTAACATGTCGGGTCGTGTCGAGGTGCAAAAAGATGGGCTCTGGGGCACAGTTTGTAACTTGGGATGGGATAAGAGTGATGCTGATGTAGTTTGTCGGTTGCTTGGCTTTGGAAACGCTAAGAGGTCGAACTGCTGTGCATCTTTTGGCGCGGGCTCAGGAGAAATCTTGTTAGACGAAGTGTCTTGCAAAGGAGACGAGGCGTCCCTTTCGTTTTGCCCCACTCGTGGATGGGGAATACACAGAGAAGAATGCACGCACGACATGGATGCTGGTGTTGTGTGTGATCACAAGCAAGGTACGTTTTCTTGTTTAGATTTTCCAGATAAATGGATTTTGTTTATTCTTTTTTATGCCTTTGAACGCTAGAACGCAACAAGCACTTTCCTTCTACTCTTCGGATAGCAAACGAGCTGGCGTTCGTCCATTAAAAATTGTTATTATTATTATTATTATTACTATTAGTAGTAGTAGTAGTAGTATGATTACTATTACTGTTATTATTAACACTGTTTTTGTTATCATTAGTGTTCTTTTTACTATAATTGTTATAGTTATTATTATTTTAAGGGGGCGCAACAGGGTAGATTTTGGTGGTTATCAGATGAGTTTGAGAGTATACTAAAAAGGCAAAAAAAGATTAATAGGACTCAACAAACACTTCCCCTAAACGAACAAGTGCCATTCCTCGAATAGCATACGAGCTGGCGTTCGTCCATTAAATATTAACTCCAAAAATTAATATCAAACTTATCTAAATATCATAAAAACTCAAAACTCCCTCAAACTTAACAATCCCCCCCTTCTTTTTCCCCAAACTATCTTCAAAAATTTTCAAAATATTTGTGAGCCTTTTTCAACTATAGTACCGCGTTCCTATGATTTAAATTTGTGATATTCCTAACTTGAACGGAGATACCTGCCTTTATGACGTAATTGAGCCTGAAAATGCAACCCTACCCTGTTGCTCCTCTCAACAAGATTTGTTCAGTAGAGCTCCGTCTGACAAAAAAATATCGCTATTATCAGGAATCAAGAATGTTCCACCTGATCGAGGCTCAGCTTGGTAGTACCTGTACAATATCTCTATAACTACTGAACAATATGAATGATAAAAATTTAGTTTAAAAAAATTTAGAAGTACAAAATTAGGTCATATCTTGATGAACATGCAAAGAAATGATTATAAACAAAGAGAAGGGAGAGTGCTTAAGTGTTTGTTACTCATTTTTAAACACATAATATATTTATAAATCAAATTTTTCTGTCTATTGTACGTTTTATATTTTTTCAAGTTTGATCTGTAAGTGTCTTTAACCCTTTGGCAAAACATATCTGGATGATGTTGGAGGGTGGATGTGTGTGTGTGTGTGTGTGTGGGGGGGGGGGGGGGCTTTATAACGACTATCCACGACTTCGACTCTTTGTATTCCTGATTTCTAGCTCCAACTGCTAACCCACCTACGACAAGAAGCACCACAAAGCGCGTTGCAACCGCTACGACAACTCATACACGGTTGAAAACCTCAAAACCACCACCCACAAGGAAAACTACGCAAGTACCTGCTACGTCTCGCCCGAAAACCTCTAAACCAACTGTTTCTACGCCAACAACGAATCCCAAAACTACGACCCGGAAGACCACAGTTAAGTTAACAACAACAGCAACGAAAGCATCAACAGCTCCTAATACTAAAACAAAAGCAACAACAACAACTCCAAAAACTAAAACTAAAACTACAACAGCAACAAAAATTGCAACGAAAGCTCCTAAAACTACAAGTCCACACAAAACTTCAACGGAAGCTCGCCACACCACCACTACAGTGATACCACCAACCGCATTAAAACCATCCGTGTGCGCTTCTCATAAGTGCCACAACCAGACGTGGTGCCACGAGCGAGCAGAAAAAGCCATCTGCGTTTGCCTTGACAATTCTTCTCCATCTTGTGCTTTGTTTATTGGTAAGTTCAAGTAATAAAACGTAACAGTCAGCAATTTTGTAAGAAACCACAGCCCTTAATTCTAAGCAGGTCCTACTTGTTTACGTATCGCCCTAAAAATTGCTTTATCAAGATTTATTAAGGTTATTATTTTGTAACTATTTTTTTACGAATGCTTTCAACATGTTTAGCCACAAGGCAAAGATTTGCCCAAGACTTCGCAACAATATCAACACCTACAACAAATACAGTTTGAGTATGATCAAACTACTCTGCATTTTCATAAGTTTAATGCTTGATACTACTCAATGTTAACTGAAAGTTTGCTTGCTATAGCCTTCACTGCACTTTAATATAATCGTTGTTTAAGTGGATGAAATGGTTGTTGATTAAGAGTGACTGTGAATGATAGTGAATGACTGTGAAAGGTAGTAAACAAGCATATGTGATAGCAATTATCGTGTTTTTCCTGCAATAGCCATCACTTACTGTATCCACTTAGAGTGGTGCTTTATCCCTATCCAACCCAGGATGGGGACCCCAGGGGGGAGGGGGAGCGGCGAAAAGTGCCCACTGCCAATAACTCTAAATCATGGTATTGAAACAAAATTTGGTGGGGTAGTAGAGAATCATAAACTAATCGATTTTATGTACTTAAATACGCCATCATTACCTGATTAAGATGTCATAACCACCAAAATTTGGGGTTTTTAAAAAGTTTTACCGATCAAAATTAGAAAAAATCAGACCTTTTTGACTTTAAAAAACGAGAAATAAATGATACAAATTGTTGAGAAAACTTTATTTTGATATAAAAAACAGTATTTCAAAGATATTGAGTTGTACATAGCGTGTTTCTGCAGTCGAACTTTAATGATTAAACCTCAGTTGGCTCTTTAACTTATAACGTAAGTACTTTATTCAATTCCCTTGCATGCAAGATAATTAGTGTTGCTAAATGCGTTTTAAATCGCACATTGACTAGAAAAAGTTTTAAATTTTCCACAGTGCAGAGTACTTGGTGCTGGTGTTGAACAATACCTTTGATGTCACAGATCCCGTGGAAACTTAATAAATTAAAAGAAATTATTCATTTCTTGACTTTGAGATAAATAAATGGCAATAAATTTTAAGAAATCGTTAATTAAAAGAAAGAAATTACCAAAAAGTCAAAATTTGACTTAACATGGCGTCAAGAAATGGATTTCCATGGCAACGAAGCACACTTTTTACAAGAAGTTTTTAGGGAATCTCGTTCTCCAATAAATTTTAATAAAAGTGGCTCAATTTCGTAGATTTTGCTTAAGTACCAAGGAAGTTCTCGAAAGTTGAAGTCAGCGCGGACACTTTCCGCCTCCCCCTCTCCCGGGTAAGAGTTGCCCGTGGAGAAGGCCATGTCCACCTTCCTTTATTTTGCATCACATGAGCAATACTTTTAACTGGACACGTTCCAAAGTAGTACTCTGTATTAAAGAGAATGAAAGTTTATGGTTAATCTCTGTAGGTAACTCAACAATAACCGTGGAACTTAAAGAAAGAAGAAAAGAGGTAAGTTAAACATGAACCACTTGTAGTGACTGAAACGGTTGAACCGAGGTTGTTAACACACGTATGCCGCTTAATAACTGGAAATCTCAACGATGGCTACTTACTGTGAAGTCGATGCAACCAACTAAGTTTGGTTTCATGAATGTAGCGTTTTATACAAACTGTTCAATTCCTGCCCAAGTCTGATTAAACTGAGTTTTTTTAAAACCACATACATGCCCAATCCCTTTCTTCTCCAGAGACTAAGACCCAAGTTGGTTCTGGACACGTGGCTAGCCTTAACAAAAAAACCAACTTGCAAACCAATTGATTCTTTTGACGAAGTAAAATACTTTCCTTTCTACACTAGGCTAAAGAAGAACAAAAATCAATATTAAGCGCATCTTCGAGGTTTATTTTTTTAGTACCCAGAATGCGGGTGTCACGTGAACGGACCGATCCTCGGTCTTCGTCTTGGGAGAGCAGAGAACCTCGGAAAGAGTTTGTTTAGTCAGGTTCTATATTAAAATAAAATTATGTGTAGATAAAGCATTTGTTCAAGTGAATCTTAAAACATTTTTTATCAGACATGAAGCACCTTTGACTCATTGTACATTAGTAATACAATCGTGTTTAGTTCATAAACGTTAGTCTTTTCATAATCGTGTTGGAATCATAAACTCCAAAACCTTTATCAACTGTGATTTAGTTATTTTATGCAACAAACTTCTTTACGTACTGGATATCTCGACAACACAAACATAAACACTAATTCATTTTTTGTCATTAGTGGAAGGAGGTCCAATTCGCACAGTCTGTCGCGAAAGTGCTGAACCAAAACAACAAAAACACGAGGTGAGTGGGATTTTGTTGAGTAAACGGTTACTTGGATTGTTTGATTTTGCTTTGCTAATCATTTAAAAGGAAATTGTTTCTATAGCTTGCTTGAGCTTTAATTTCTTCTTAATAAATGTTTTCCAACTTTTATTTTTAATACTGTACAGCTTAAGAAGAAACAGTGAAAGACGGGCAAAGGAATGGTTTCCGTATCAACGAACTGTCTTGTTATCAATTTCGTAGTTGCTATTGTTACTACTATTACTATTATTATTGTTATTAATGTTATTTATTATTATTATTATTGTTGTTGTTGTTTGTTTATTTATTTAATTTTAGTGTTTTCAGGGAGAGACATCTTTTTAAGTTGAAATGATCACCATGGTGGACAAAAATAAACATATTCTTGTAGAATAAAGAAAACTCTTGATTGCTAGTAACACACACAATTGAAGGGAGAGTAGAAAAAGTAGTTGGTTGTTAAAATAGAACTAAAAAAGTTTAGTTCCATTTTCTTTCTAGTTTTCAAGAAGATGATGTTATCATTGTCCTCGGAATGCCAAAAAGTAAGGATCCTGAAGATTTGGTTGTTCAATTCGCCGTCTTTTTACCTGGCAATGGCACCGAACTTGTTTCGCGTTCACAACTGAGGCAGGCAATTCAGCCAGGAATAATTCTGGGAGGGCATCCCGTGCTTGGCAAGCAGACTGGACACTCCAGCCCGTCATCCAACAAGAAACTGTACGCAATACTGATACCAGTCGCCCTGGTGTTGCTCCTAATCACAATAGCGATTGTTGTGTATAGCGTTAAAAGGTTAGTGTGGACTAAACGGCTTTTTAATACTTGGTTACAGGACATTTTATTTTGTTAATCCTTAGCGGAAAACACTAAGAAATTGGTAGCCCAACTCAAGTAGAGCAAAAATAAGCGTATTGATGAAGGTAAATCAGCACTGGACGCTTATATTTATTATTTAAACAAATTTTTAGGATTGCAGATATGACAGGTGTTCCGCGTGGCCTTTCCAGCACGACAAAGATCAATGAAAAACACTGCATTAACAAAGATATACTCTAACTACAGATTTAAAAAACTTTTGCTTATTACACCATTTGGAGCTTCAAAGCACTGAGTTGGCTACCACAAGCTCATATCAAGTAATTAAGCCTGTGTGGAACACACTTGTTCTATTTTAATATTTAAAAATACCAAAAACTGAATAGAAATATCTGGAATTTGACTTTCTGTTGGTTTGAGTTTTCGGCCATTTTGTGGTAAAATTCTCCGTGATAAAAGTTAGTTTCCATATTTGGACAAACTATAGGATAAAGAATTTAAACCGTAAGTAGAGAGCCAATCAGATAACGAGAAATTCAATACCCAGTGTTTGGTTTTTGAATATATTTTCTTTTAAAACACAGTCTTTGGACGGAAACACACCGTTAGGTACGTATGCACTAACTAGCTGTGAAACACTGTGTAACACATTGCATCTTCATTGTGTCGCAGATACAGGCGAAGACAAGCGTTCGATCTTCGTTACTCGTCCTACTCCCACCTTTCGAGGACATTACGATCAGCGGACGACCCTCGGCAACCCGAAGAAGAACTAGAAGATCCCGACGCCCCTCTGCTAATCGCGCCCCGTGAAGCGGCAGCTGTCCTACAGCAAAACGGATAACACTACAATCTGTCTACATGTTCTGTCTTAGACCATTTCTTTTCCGCGTTTTAGTTCAGCTAATTTAACTCGAATTAAAGCTGTTAACATTTGCTTCAACGTTAACTCAGTTAAAGGCAGCTTAAACTTTTTCTTTCTTTTGAATAATTGTATCTTATTTTGATAATACCTCAGTTTCAGTTTAACCCTCGAATGTCAAGGGGGGAAGTCCAATTATGAAGGCAACTTTTGACGTTGATTGAATGACTATGCAACCTATAGTACTTTAAAAAAAAATTAGTTCTTAATTCTAATTATCAGTAACGCTTTCGGAGCAAAAATCCTTGTTCAGCAATCAGGCTAGATAAATAGATAAAATATTCTAAGCGAACGTAAAGATGGTGTACGTAAACCACAGGCAGCCCAAGCTTCTAAAGCGATACTTTATACTATAAAATGCGTTTCATTATATAAGACTTTGTATTGGAGATTAACACATTTTCAAAAATCCTAGAATACTGCTATTATTGTGGAAAGAAAGTTCACCTACCTTCAGTTCACTTTGTACTTGTGTGTTATGTGCATTTTGAGCGCGATTCGAAATCGAGGGGGAAAATTTGGAGGCGGGAGGAAAAGAAAACGAGTGAAAGGCACAATAAATACTGTGACGCCAAGCTGCCGAAGATCACTCCACAAATCGCTCTCTCGCGAAGGAAAGTCCCGAATCGCAACAAATCGCGCATTTCCATAATAGCAAATGAATTCTAAACCACATATTTCAGCTTCGGCGATGGAAAGTTTCAAGAAGACGGAGAAAATTCAAGCTCAGTTCGGCTGATCTGCTGCTTTTGTATGCTTGACCCGTAGTCGGCGACAACGACCGTTACACAGAACGCAGATCGAGAGTTCTTATGCAACGATTTTGTTTTTCATTAGCACAGAGAGGCAGAAAAACGAATCAAATCACAAGCGAGGAACGTTGTAAAAGAAGTAGTAAAATATACTGTATGCAAGATTTTGGAAGTGCTACCAATAGCATGAATATGTAAGACATATGAGCCCTTGTAGTAATTACATGCGAGAAAGAAGAGAACTTAGTAAGGGCCGGTTTCCACTTCGCCGAATTCGGCCGCACGACCAAGCGATGGTCTATCTGGGCATGCTGAAAGGGAGCATTTACTGGCGAACGCGCGGTCAGTTCTGGAAGTTGAATCAAGTTCAGCTATTTGCGACCAGAATGAGCGGAAGCCGATCAGATTGCTTCTTTTTGAGCGCTTGAGCATGCGATCGTACCGGTTCGCACGATCAAATTCGCTGAAGTGGAAACCGGCCTTTAGTATGCTCAAAACCGAGTTTCGAGCGATCTCGAAGTAGCTGGCTTTCACAGATCCGATTTTCTCTTTTCAGACATGCTCGATGACTGTTAGTCTTCGTTTAGAAGGGTAATATCAAATTGGTTGACTTTTATAACCAATTAACGAAAAGTATTTGTATGCAGAAGTAGCGTAAAAGAATGAGTCTTCAAAGAAGTAATGTGTCCATGTACAAAGCAAAGTTTTGAAACGCAGAGTTAACAGTTGGACTAAGCCGTTAACCTTCTAAACTTGCTCATATTCGGTTTATCTGTTTTCCCGTATACTCCTAAGCTATAGATCAAGAAAAAAATACTATAAACTAATTGAGATTCTGAGCCGTCAATACCAGATTATATTGTGGCTAGTTGGGAGAAAATATATTCCGTATTGGCGGAGTCCGGAGTCGCGAAGCGACGAAGCCAATACGAAGAATATATTTTCTACCAACGCCGCAATAAAATGTGGTATTGACGGCTCAGAATTGCAATTAGTTTTGTATCGCGTTTTTTGTTTAGTTTCTCGCCAATAATGTGAAAAGACAATGCGCAGCGCTTGATTGATGGATAAAACCTCATTACCTCTCGCACGTTCCCATAGAAACTGTTGAATTGAATGAGCTAGAGCTGAATTGAAAAGCTATTTCCATGCGAGTTGATGTGCCGTTTTCTTTGTTTTTCTTAAAGCTTCTTTTAGCTGTTAGTAATACTATTGCAGTACGAGCTTTTTATTGTCGGTATCTATAGACCTTTGCCTGTTTCATAGTGCTTCTTCCAGTGAAAATGTCAATTACAACAGGTGAATTGGAGTTCGCGACTCAGTTCATGTCGCCGGTGTCGACATAACTTGACAATTCACTGCAAGTGCAGGAGTAAAATCAACAACTCATCGCTAAACTTTACTACGATTCAGTCTCACGATTGCCGGAGTGGTACAGTGCATTTTATTCAGGATACAGCGAACTTGTCCTCAGTAAAAAACTAAGTCTTTCACTTTGAGGATGTTTATGTTTTCCTGTGACATGTTTATTAGTAATAAAAAACTTGTCGTTCAAATTCAAAGTTGTTTTAAACTATTGCATCTTGAAAGAAAAACATTAAAGCAGTAAAACTTATTTGCTATTTGGTTCGGTCTTTTGAGTGTCTAAAAGCAAAGTACAGAAACTTGTCTTTAAACAAAGTAAATTTAAAGTTATCTTTAGTCTGTAATTGTAGTTTGATCATTCGCGGAGTGTATGCTTTTAAAAGTCGATCGGAATCCGGCAGAACTCGTAGCCGATTTTCAAACTGTTTTATCGACACCTTTTTTCAGTATAATCAAACAGCGGTAAAACTATTCAAACCCACAAAAGTATTGAATAGTTTCTCTATTTTTCTCAACTTTATCGTTCAGCAGTGCGTAATAAAAACTCCCATTTGTTTCCGCCTAAAAAGGTGTTGTTGAGTGCAGTTTACCCAAGCTTGGAAAACCATTTCAAATCACAAACCTATCAATGAAAGACTTTCTAGCCAATCACGCGCGGTAATCTGAGCCACAATACGACATTTCTGAGCTGCAATACATATATGTTATTTACCGGCTTGGAGGTCCGTATAGGGAAGAAATGTGACCGAGGTCTGAATACGCTGACCGAGGCCTCAGGCCGAGGTCACAGTTTTTCCCTATACGGACCGACCATTAGCCGGTAAATAACTTATTTATTTTTTCCTCCAACGGACAAGCACATCAAGGGGCGAACCTGAGGCGAAGCAGCGTAGGTTACTGTGACCGTGGTCAGAGATAGGAAAATCTTGCCCGCTCACGAATACGCTAAGAACCAATCATAATTCAGTATTTGTTACTGTGACCGCAGAGGAAAAAATATAAAGTCATATTGCGGCTCGCGATCCGAGCAAAATGTTAACTAAATCGCGATATTCTCGCATGTTGAGAACAAGTCAAGTCAAACGCCTTAAATGTTGCAGCCCGTGACCGCAATAATATTAGATACAATCACAGGTATCGAGTACATTTAGTTAACAGTGTACAAACGCTTTCTTTCTGATTAAGCAACTATAACTACCTTACACAAACCAAGTAAAGTTTACCTAGTTTTTTTGTTGCAAAACACCTGATATACGGAGTTATAATGTGCCTTACTTTATGCATTTATTTAGAAATGTCTTGTCAGTGCCTGAGTCGCCGTCAGTGCGACACCACGTTTTATTAGTTGTGCTCCTTTGAAAAAAACGTTTGCGTGTTGGAATTCCACGTCAGAGTTTAGAAGAAGCTGTGAACAGAATTACAAGCCGAACTTCTATCAAACAAGTTAAACAAATCACATTGGATTCTTGGTTATAGAAAGTTTTATAGCTTTACAATTTTCGTATCATTTTAACTCCAAATACTTCTTTTCGTACACTGGCTATACTGTATTCCTAAACCATACATTTAAATAAACAAAGTACAAGTTTGGCTCCGGCTATCCTTAGAGGTTTACGAACTGAATAGAAATGGAAACATAGGGGTTCCGATTTGCCAGTAAAAAGTTTGCAAGCGTTGTTCAACTGATTTTGCATTATTTAACCAGATACGACTATTTTTTGATGGATCGCAAAGTTAACATCTGAAACCGAAAACTTTTGAAAACTATGGTCCTGCAAACCAGCCTGAACCCAAATTTGTTTTAATTCTCGTATAACCGATCTTGCTCTCTTGTGGTTTATTACAAAAAGTGCCTCAGTCGAGGTCCAGAAATCAATACAACGTAGGTCGTGGCCCATGTCCAAAGAAGTTGCTACAGTGTTATGTGGGGACTGGTCAATACCTCTTGCCATCTGGCCTTGACGATACCTCTTGTCTTGGTTGCAACAAACGCACGCAGACTGTATTGTGCCATCTCAGGTCCGCCCTGGGAGTCTGTACGTTTACGGACTGTCTTGGTTCATTTAGTCCAATATCTTCATTTGGGCTTTCCCCCATTTTCAAGCGCCACTTGGATTGGCCCACTTTTAGTTAATTGCTTGATTTCGCTTCAGGCCTCTGGACTAAACCGCACTTTCTTGCCTTGGCCAATTGGTTACTACTATCTTTTAAACGCGTTTTATTCTCTTCACTTGACGAGCCTTGTTACCTCGTGTCGGGATATATTATCATCTACCTTTTCCTTGCTTATGGACACGGAACCTCGTAAGTACTCGAAAATCCGTCGCCAATTATTTGGGTTTGAAGCCATCTTCCTGCAGGGCCTCTTCAAAAGATTGTTCATGTTTGAAAACTCCAATTTCCGCTAATATTTTCATGTCGTACTTTGTCTCCCAATTTGGTTTTCTACTTTCTCAGTAGGGTTTAAAATGAATCAGAGCTGCCTTTGTAATGTTTTTGTTGTCCTATCTTCATTCATTCGATCGACTACCACTTTTTCTCATTACACCTTTAAACCGTCCACGTGAAAGTCTTTTAGGTTGATCAGCTGCAGTACAACAAGATGTTAGTTCTGCTCTGTTCACACTAGCGTGCTAGACCGATGACTCCCGTACTGGGGCCTTACTTTGTTATGAACAAAATTACAATTGTCTTTGTTATAAAAAACGTTCAATTTTTTTTTTGCTTCTGATTAGACTATGTTGATTCCAATACCTTTGGTTTTTAATTGTTGACTTCCTAAGATACCGAAATAGTGGAATAAACTACTGAGTTTGTTGGTGTTCATATTGTTTCCTACTACTGTATAGTTTAAGTAAAAAAAGGAAACATATTCCATCCTCATGCCTTAATTTAAATTACTTGCTCCTGGCTCTCTCCAGAAAGTTTTATTATGTATCCGAAGAAAAAAAACTTAGAACTTATCAAAGATTATGATATAATTACTTTTTGTTCCAAGAAAGTTAAAATTTGATTGTCTATAGAGTTTCGGCTTAGTACGTGTATGAGCCAATTAATTGGAAACGGAAACGTTTGATGTAAAATGCTTGTGCAAGCAAATGTACAGTTCCAATAATTGTTCAAGCAAGCCTGTGGTAACAGAACAAATCTTGTTTTTATGGAAGCCAGAATACTTTGTGAAAAACTGTTGTCTATTATCACGTTGTTAGCGTAGAACACGTTTGTTCTGACAATTCTCGTTTCTTTTTAGGGCTTTCCTTGGAACACATAGAGCTTATAACGGCTCTTTTCTAGTAGTCCTCCATCGCATGAAGGGCGTTGTGTTTCTCCACGAATTGTTACAACGGAGTGTTGTGAACAATTCCCATCCTCAGTTTGAAACCGCCTGCTTCGCATCAGCGACTTACTTTTTCTTTGCCCAAACCTTATCCACACCAAACAAACCCGCTAGGAGAAACTAATCAGATGCTACAATGGTGAGCACTTCGACCGCAATAAACTGTGAGATGCAGTGTATTTGGCATAGAAGCAATTTGCTGAAAAATAAGGACTTAAACTATACGTAAATGACAACTAATTTTCTGATTCGCCCAGAGTTTAAGTTTCATAATGTAGTAGCTTGACTATAATAGAATATTTGGAAGACCCACAATTCCTTTCGGTCAAGGTATTCACTATTGCAGCAGTCAGCTTTTTTGAAATAGGTCTACATACAAATCATTTACAATACCAACAAGTCATGTTTGTAATTTAGTTCAAAGTTTAGTTTCGTTTAGTCAGGCATTAGAAATATCTGCGTCACAACATAAAGTAACGAAAACAGTAGATACTCATTGAACTAGCAAAACAAGAAACAGCTATATGAATGTGATGTTTCAGTTCATATTTTCCTTTTTTACATAATTATATATAAAGTTATGCAGTTTAACTGGCAGTCAAGCCGTTTTACGTAGCAGCATAGTTGAAGGGAATAAATCTCTGGAATTGGTGATGGTTTAGAAGAACGAGAACTGAAGTGTGCTTGCATCTGCAAAGTTTGTTGTAACCCTAATTAAGCCCATCACACACTAGCCGATTTTTTGTCGAGAAACTCCCGATTTTTTGTCGGAGACAAATCTGTCTGGTTTCTTGGCTCATCACACACTAGCCGATTTCTTGTCCCCGATATTTTGTCGAGTTAATACGTTCCTGCCGTTCCGCCAGGTTTGATCCTGGCAGTATATACCACGTGATGGAAATAACCCTTTTCCATTGGTTACAGCATGTTTTTGTCGCCGACAAATTGTCGGGGACCACCACAACTAGCCAACAAGATCCGTCAGGACGTCTGAAAATCAAACAGGTTTATACTTCCCCCGACAACACCCGATTTTATCGTGGCTTGTCGGGAAGCACCCCACACTAGCCGATTTTATGTCGGCGATAAAAAATCGAAGGTCTCCCGACAAAAAATCGGCTAGTGTGTGATGGGTTTAACTCTCTCCCGCCGTCCGTCACCGCTCCATACATTTTCTTCAATTATACGAATATGAAAAAAAAGATTAACTATGAGTGTTTATGTTTGAACAGGTTTATCGATGATAGGCAAACTCACTCCCATTCGTCTACGACAGGGTCGAATTGCCCAATAGCGAGGAATGGGACAAAAAGAGCGATTCAGAGTTGGGCTTAATATCATTTTAGGGTGTTGTTATTACCCCTTGTTTCCCTGGTTACCCTCCAGAAAAACACAAACCACAGCTTTGCTTCCCTTTGTTGATCAAACATGAAATGTACCGACCTCATCGCAAACTAAAAATAACATTTCCATCACTGTCTTCTTGATCTCTTCGCCCAACGACCTACACTTTTTTTTTTATTAAGAACCAGTAAAATTTTGCCCAGCCTCAATGTTCTTATTTCGAGGGCCTATTTCAGCCTCAAATGTTCTTATTTTATTCTTATTTGCAGCAGTTGCCATAAATGCTTCACCATGTAAAAATTGCTAGCACGCGCTTTTCAAAGTACGTCTTTTGGCGGGACATTTAGTCCCATATACGGACATACAGTACATGCGTGCGTGCA
>JAOBRG010079220.1:0-20721 GCA_027574985.1 Umimayanthus nakama | reverse complement strand
TTTTAGCGCAATTAGCTTGTGAGTCAGTTTTTAGTGTAATTACCTTTTGTCCCAGAATCCGGTGTTTACTACTACTGTAGTGCTACAGAACTTGGACGAGGCTTCTGTCCTCGGTATTTAACAACCTTTCACAGTAACAGCTGTTCATTTATTGGTTACACCCTTGACCATTGGCTATGATCAACATTGATCTTTAACTGTTGGTAGATAATCTTCAGTTTGAGAACCAGAGTGAGTGTAGAACGATATCTTCCAAGATCGACTTGACAGTTTTTGAATGCGGTCTGGGTTTTGATCAAGAAGGGTTGATGTGGAACGTTTTTCCACGTAAGATTGGGCGAACTTCTTGGCGTTAGCCTTCCGTCAGAGCTCAAAAGGTACAAACAACTCTTGTTGATCCAACCACACGTTTGGTATACTTGTCAATTTCAGGGAAAAACAGTTTTTCTAAAAACTAGTCGTTTTGTGCCGTCTCTGGGTTATTCAAAAATCACGAGTTCGTCCTATGGTTCTTTCAGATGACAGATCAAACTATGGATTCGATTACTGTTGTAAATTGATTAAGGCAATTATCTGAGTAAACCTACGACATCATCTACGTTCTTTACTGGTATTGCAGTTAATCTGAAGATCAAAAACGACTGTTGATTAAAATCGATTTAAACAAAGTGTGTAACTTTTGAAACTCAACTGTCAACTCTCGAAGGAAAGATAATAAGTTACACAGTTCTAGCAACCTTACTAAGAATGAGCGTTTTGTTTAATTTCAGATGATGTTACTCAACCTATTAATCCAAACCTCTCAGCTGCCCCTAGCAAAATATCTTGTCAGACCAGCAGCAGACAGAACAAACGCTTAATGACAGGGGAAACTAAATATTCGTTGTATCCAAGTATCACTGTTGGGATCTGTTTTACAAGTTTGAAGTTATTCTTAAGTTTAGTTGCTATCTTCCAGCCGATTTGACCAAAGGCTAAGAGCTCCTGTAGCTCATTACCCAACACAAGAGAAAATTTAAGTTGGATTCTTGAACGGGGATCACAACTTTAAACCAGCTCATACGGGGTATGTTGCATAACTTATTAGAGCATCATGTGATAACGGAGGACATTCAACTTCGATAGAAGTTCAATGCTTCTTACGACACAAACGAAGCAAAAATTCGGGTGAATTTAAGCACTTAAAGGTCGTAAGTAATCCACGCACCCTTGCGCTTGCGCAACGTTGAAGGGTTCATGAAGACTACAACTAATTTCTAGCGATTCTTCAAGGACAAACTGGATTGCTCTAGAACTAGTAAAAATTGCAAACTTAGAAAAAACTAACACTACCTTCCAAATCTAGTTATTTTAATTCTTAATCCTACTGCTCAAATACTCTGGGCAAATCATCGCGCCAACGTTGACCTGTTTGTTCAACCAATCATTGCAAACAGGAACTTTTCCTTCCATTTGGAAAAATGCGAGGGTCGTACCCCTTCATAAGAAAGGCGACAAGCAGGACCCATCAAACTATAGGCCAATCTCAATACTGCCAACGTTGAGTAAGATCCTAGAAAGAGCCGTCCACACTCAATTCTATGGATACCTGACAGAGAATAACTTCATTTTCTCAAAACAGTTTGGATTCCGACTGAAATCCTCTACTGTAACTGCTTCTGCCCAGTTTATTGATCAGTTACTACTGGGCATGGACAACGGCACAATCACAGGAGTTGTCTTTCTGGATTTAACAAAGGCGTTCGACACAGTGAACCACTCCATCCCGTCGCGCAAACTTTCTAACTTTGGTGTGGATGAGACTGTGCAGAATTGGTTTGAATCTTTCTTATTTAACAGAAGCCAAGTCACTTGCTGTGCGAACGCTCCGTCTGACCCAGACACAGTATCTGTCGGAGTTGCCCAAGGCTCAATCCTGGGCCCGCTTTTATTTATAATCTATATAAGACTTACCAAATGTTCTTGAATTCTGTAACATCACTTTGGATGCTGATGACACTGTTTCATATTTTTCCTCGAAACTTATAACAGAATCTAAGTTGAACTTGGACCTCAGACACATATGTGACTGGTTAAAGCATAACCAACTCACTCTTAACATCAAGAAGCCCGAATTTATGTTAATAGGCAGTAACGCGAGGCTAAGCAGAATCGATTCTATTATCTTTTCCACCGACGGAAAGCAACTTGAGGAAGCACAATGTTTTCTATACTTAAGATTAGTTATTAATAAGAACCTTACTTGGGAGGACCATGTTGATCACATGTGTAATAAGACAAACAAGAAACTAGGTCTTTTGCGGCGCATCAAGTCCTGCCTCCCACTAAGCGCTAAGCTAACTTTTTTTAATTCTTTTGTTCTACCCCTTTTTGATTATGGCGACATTATTTGGGGAGACCGGGGCAACGCTACCATTATGGCCGAGCTACAGATATTACACAACAAGGCTGCGCGACATTTTCTTTCAAACAAGCATTTTTCACCTCACACTTAGGATAAGGTGTTGGAAGAAGAAACACTTGCATCACCAGAAAGGGAAACAAACCTTTTCTGCTTGTCCTTGTCATTGGAGTAACTCAAACATTCTTCACACCTTGGAGAAATTTCACTGTTCATGATAAAAATGTAAAATCACTTGCAGGATGATACCTTTGTCACGTTTTATAACCAGGGGGGATACTCCCCAAATTTTAGAGTGGCAGTGTGCCGCCGGGGCCCCAGAAGCCTGAACTTTTTCCTGACCAAGAAAGCTTTAAAATGATACCCTGTACTTGGCTCGAAGAAAGAAAAGCCTACCCTGTTTTTGATAATTTTCATCATTGGTTGTACTTTGGCAAAATAACGCCTGTTTTAGACGTTATAGTGTTTGTTTAGAATTGGGCCTTACAAAACTTTTTATTCCAATCTCGCTTAAATTTAACACCTTGTTCTTGACCTAAAATGCGTGTTTTCTATACCCTGTCCTGCACAAAAAGGCTTTGAAACTATACCCTGAACAGCGGCACATACCAGTATAATCAATGTATGGGAGTGCCCCATCCCCCGAGGATGCTTACTCGTTGCTCTATTCTGTGTCACCGTACACCACCCCTAGTAGCAGGTCTAGGGAGGAGAGGATAAGAAGACATTGCCCCCCCTCTCAATTTTAGAAAACATTGTTTTGTACTGTAACTGACACACAGTTACAAAAACGAAAAAAATTAATTGGTACTGGCATGCTCAGGGTAACTTAGAAGTTGAAGTTGGGCTGTGACGTCATTACAGAAGTCACACTTGAAGACTCAAAGTATGAATTCTGGTATCCACGTCACATTATCCAACTTGGACCAATTCTTCCTTTTCCGCGGTCGTTTTGAATCCGGAAGTAAAATTTCCCCTGTTTGAATGCTTATTGCGCCACGAAGAAAAATCCAAATCAATTTTTTTGCTATGTATATCACAACGTTAAGTAGATTCTAAATATGATAAAGCCCAAAAAGTGACATATACACTTTAAACTGAGCTGGTCAAGATTATGTACAAGACAAGATGACAATTCTTGCCACAGAAACACACACAAATACACATTCACCAGTGCTACTGGGATGTCAAGTTGAACTGGAGGTTGTAGATCAATTTTTTACTGATAAGGTGTTTTTAGAGAATAAGATCTTTATCTATATTTAGTTGGAACTTTAAAAATGGACCTTGAAAGCGAATGTTTTTTGAAAAGTTACATGTAACTGGTTTTAATATGACCCGTTTCTTCATTAGTTGAAAAGTCGTAAATTGCGGGAAATCCCATTTGAAAGAGAGGTCAGGCTGCTCTCCCAAATTGGACACCAAGACCCGACCCCTGAGGGCATGGCACAGCAACCTGCATGAATGGTGACTAGTTATAGGTGTATGCTTCTTTGATAGGCAGATTAAAAAACTTTACAACCTTCACAGCTTAAGAGTTGTGGATGATAATTTGAATATGGTCATATTTGACCATACTAGTAAAGTTGCAGGTCACTTAATTGAAGAATCAAACTGCTATTTGCCAAATCGATCCCTTTTAAAGTACATGTGCATGTGGATTGACATCACAGCTAACAAGAATCCATGGATGTAGCTGTACCTGTATAACGGCCAAGTGTTTTGCCAAAACGTTTACAGCATGTTCGTGCAACCACAAAAGTAGAACGCATGTGTAATTGTATTCAATTTTCCTATTTCAAGATGCACTTACCTGAGAAAAAATTTCATGCAACTTGCTACTCTCTAAAGACGATAAAAAGTATTAATAATAATCATCAGTCATTGACAGTGCCTACCAATACTCGAATTTTCCAAACTTTATATCACTGAAAAACAATCAGGTAAAGCAAAATATGGTTGTTCCAAAAACTGTTGAGTGAACTCTTTATATGTTACTAGTATTTGTACCCACCTGTTCCGTACTGTGTCCAATAGTCATTTGTTTACAAGTATTGACAATCCTAACTGTCGACTCAAGTTTTTTGTCATCTGATTCCTGATGAAAATAAACAATGATTAGCAATACACTTACAGGACACTTTGAACACCACCACCAATCACTTGTCCTCACAGAGCTCCATTGGCTCATGCCCAGAGACAAGGTTTTTTTTATAAAATCCTTATTTTGTACTATAGTCAATAAAGTAATGCAAGAAACTACTTTATCAACCTTCATTTTTAACTTTTGAATCCCAATATGCAAGTTAATTTTTTCGGCATAAAATACACAATTTTTTGAACTAACGAAAATCCTTATTCAGTTGTTCTTTTAAGTAGAGTTACTCTTGTGGAACAGTAGTCTGTTGGTAATCACAATTACGGGATGCATAACCTAATCAACTGTGTACTTACCTCATCACTTGTGGGTGGTCTCAAGGTTTCAAACAATTTCTCTGATTCCTCAGTCATGGAACAAGCAGCCCACAGCCTCTTACCTGGAATATGATCAAAAGAGTGACAGATTATTTGACGGAGACAGGCATACCAAAAAGACCAAAAAGCCCTGAAAAGTAGTCAAGTGTCAGCTTAATAAATAGAGGAAGTCCATCTTGAAAAGAAACCAACTTTTTGATTTGCAAAGTAATCTCAAGAAGAATTCCTTGGAATTTTGAAGGGACATGACCCAATATATCGTAAAACCCCAAAAGAAGCCCATGGGCTAATTTCTTGTTTTCAACGATGTTAGTGTTACAATCAAATTGTGTTACAGAAATTTTCCAATGTTTTCAAATGCAAATCAACAAGGAGAAACTTTAAATTTTGTCACAGTGCAAAGTACATGGCTGCCACCTTGGATTTCTAACATGACACAAATTATGTGCATTATTAATTAAGTTCTTGAAGACATCCATTGGTTGACTTTGGAACTTATTAATGGAATTTTAAAGGTTTCATTAATTATTGCTTAAAGAAAAAACATTTCCAAAAAAGTAAAAATCTGACTAAAGATGAGGGTGAAAATGGGGTTGCCAGTGACAACTAATGATGCCTCAGATGTAAAATTTCTCCAAAATTTTGCTCTCCAACAAATTTTAGTTAAATTTGCCACATTTGATAGGTATTACTTAAATATCAAGGAAGTTCTCAACATTCTTAATCTTGAATACTCAGGACTCACAGTTAATTTCTCTATTTTCAGCAGACTGCAAATGAGACACTGGCTGCAGGACCTCATCCAGGGATTTCCTTCCATACAAGTTGAACTTGATTTCCTAACAGTTAAACAAAATGGAAGCAATATAAGACTGATCTTGTTGTTACACAGTCATGTACTTTGAACACCAACCTGAGGGATGTGGTTCATGACTACATGTTAGTCTGTGTAGCAAGTGCAAAAAGAAGGGGAAAGGGGAGGAAAAGAAGCAAAATGGTAGAGGGGGATTTCTCCCCACCTTCCCCTTCCCTTTTGCGCTTGCTGTGCACGCTAAACTACAGTGGGCCCAGGGGCCCTACTCACATACTCTAATGACAGGGAGGGGGGGGGGTCTGACTGAGGTTGAAATTATTTTTATATCCCAAAATAATCCCAATTTCAGAGTTTTTCAACCCAAAAAATTCCCTACTTTTTCTAGCTTAATAATAATAAATAATAAATTGTTTATTTTGAGTTGATAACGTGGGGAGAGGACGCCCTCATTCCCAAGCCAAGGGCTCATGTTAAAAACGCTCGACTACAGTCCACAACACTGGCATTAGCCCACTCCTATCAACAAGTGTGTGGCTTCTTTTAAGTCCCCCGATAGAACATCAAGAGACTAGACCATCCGCTTAACAACCCTGTCCACAGACAGTGTGGCAAAAGAAGCCGGGGAATGAGCCCAGGACCTTCTGTTTGGTAGTCAGAGATCTTACCAACTGCACCAACCTCACACACACAAACCCAAAAAAATCCCTTAGTTTTTTTTTGCAACCCAAAAAAATCCCCCCCCCCCTTTTTTTTGCACCCCAAAAAATCCCAGTGTCCTTCATAGCTGAAAAAAAAACTTTGTGGGCAAAATTTCAGACCCCAAAAAATAACCTGTCAATCAAATATGTGAGTGACTGGGGCCCCTGGAACAGTGGGCCACAACTTCATGGGGAAGGGGAGCACAAGACTTTAGCAAAGGATTTCCTTCCTTACACCACATGTTGAACTTGTCATCCTACTTTTAACAGTTAAAACAGTTGGAAGCAAATGAATAAATAAATGGTCCCTGCTGTTTGACCTTGGATTCCAACCAGGTTGCATGGTATATGACCGCAGTGGGTCATTTGAAAGGAATCCTTAAGTTCTAAAGCTTGAAGTAAATGCAAAGAGTTTAAACACGGTTACGTACAGCACTTGTGTATACAGGTAAACATAAAAATAGATATTGTCAATTGACACATGATTGTAAAGTACAGTTTTGTAAGATGAAAAAGCTAATTAAAAGTAGGTAAAAAATTGTTAAAATGTTTTGACAAAACAATTGTTCAAAACCGCAACAACACAGACATAGTTTAAGGATAAATTGGCATTTTTTCTAACTGATAAACTTAATATAGTCTCACAGGTACTTCTCATACTTGTAACAGAATCAACTTTTTCTATACAGTTTTGATAAACCTCACACTTGCAGTGTACTCCATCTCTTGCCACACCTTTTTGCTGTAATCATTATTTCATTGTCACAAATTACATGGATTGCCTGAAGTTATTTTGAACTTAGAAGCTACAACTGATGACTTGTGTAAACAGTGAAGGTAAGTGTGAACTTCATTTCAATGAAGGTTATATTATGCTGATAACATTTCTAAAATAAAGGAAACTAATATCCTAGTATACCAAATGTTCTGTGTGTATATATACCTCTTATCAGCCTAGTGCGAGGTCCATACGCCAAGTTATGGACCAAGTTTTTTCCTTCCTTTTATGGCCAAAGCACGAAGGAAAAAAAGGAGGATCCATAACTTGCTGTACGGACTGAGCAAACAAGGCTAATAAGGTGTTTATTGTATGGCTTTGTTGATTATTCTGGTTTTTAAAAGGTGATTGAGAGCTAGAGATCTGTACAGCTACTGACGGATCTGGAACTGACCATGTGAAATCAGTCAGCCAAAAAATAAAATTATGTACAACCAACAACAGATCATAGAAACTCTGAATCTTGTAACTATGTAGTAGTCAAGATGCAACACAGATTGTTGTTTTTCATTACCGTATTTTGCCGTGTATAAGTCGACACCGTGTGTAAGTCGACCCCCCATTTTGCAGCCAAAAAAGCACAAGTTTTAGAGTTTCCGTGTATAGGTCGACCTCAATATTTTGCAAGATAAAATACCAGTGAAATAAATTAAGAGACTGTGTGTTGCAGCAACTTGAGTATAAAACTTGCACTTTATTGGCAACCGGTTTCGGTTTTACAACCTTTGTCAAGCCTGCGCTAACTTATTAAAAGATGTTTAACTAAATTACTATTATCTAAAAAATAAAAAAAAATAAAAAAATTTTTTTTTTTTCTGTGTATACGTTGAGTGCGATTTTTAGACGTGAATTTTTGGTGTTAAAGGTCGACTTATACACGGCAAAATACGGTATTCAAAAACAGTTCGACATCGCCCCAGGGGGAAGTCCCAGAAAAAGATACCATAACAGCATTCAAAAGTTGAGCTAAAGCCTAAACCCCATGTACTTTCATGTATCAATGGGATGGTTTCAACTGCCTTTTTTTCTATGCCTTTTAGTTTTAAAACATTATTTCTCCTCATAGAATATCAAAAAACCCTTTAAAACAGCTTTAATTTTCTTTATACAAAAATGATAGAACAATGTAGACATTCAGAAACTGTACTAAAGTTTCATCAAATTCTGGGCTCCTTCTCTTCCTAGTTTCCAGGAGTTCTTCTTTGAGGATATTGCAGTTACTGCACCTTTGTCTTGGACTTTGCACCTTCATGAGACTCATGTGTCTTGCCAACAGGTTTCACATAGCTTTTAAAGAAAAGAAAGAACAACACAAGTTGTAATTAGATTTGAAGATTAAAATAATTTAATTTATAATGTTAATGCTGACACAAACAAACACCTTAGGTTTGCTTGATTTACCTACTGTAAACACTTGCTACATGTAGTGTCACATGGGGGAGGGAGGGATACCAACCATGACATGCTTTGTTTGTGGCAAAGCCGTAAAGTTGTTTACTAAAATGTGTTTTTTGTTTTTTGTTTTTGTAAATTGAAATAAACGTGTACATGTGGTGTATAGTGGCTTCAACTCATACATGTATGTACATGCCATGAAAAAATAAAATTCCCTGACTTTTCACTCACCAAACAAAGTTTTTCACTGACCTGTACATAAAGTAAAGCTCTCTAAACCTCACTTCAGATTCTGTTAGAGATGCTCCAGGTTCAATTTCTGCTCTTTTCTTCTGTATTCCAGAGTTACGCTGTGGTATGACAAAGCGAAGGGCATAGATCACTTGCCCCTGCCATACCACAGTGAAGCTTTAGAATACTTTTCAAGTTTCCTGGCAGAAAGCATTGCCAGCAAAACTCAGAAGATAAAATTACCTGACTTTTCTCTGACTTGGGAAAAGAATATATAACATTTCTCTGACCCAAATCCAAATTCCTTGACAATTCCCTCACCTTGAAATTTTGTTTTTCACTGACTTTTTACTGACCCTGGGAACCCTGGCATGACTTTCATACAACCAAGTAACTTGAAAACAAATAATTTAGCAGGCTTTTCTCAACTAAACATGAAGTGAGCCTATACCTGAGGGCTGAGGGACTCAGCCTGTCAATCACTAACATTTTCAAAGCATTTCATTGGTTGAAAAACAATGAGAATTATTTTGTCATGAGCTTGTCTCTCTGCCAATCACTGCTGCTTCATTTTGTTGATCATGGTGGATCATACACTGTAATCAACCAGGGTCGATATTACTTGACCAAGCTAGATTTTGGTTGACACTGCTCAACCATGGTCCAGGGTTCAAAATAGCCGCCGGCTTTCGGCGATAGCCGGCAGTTTTTGGACCTTGCCGGCGATTTTTGTTTCCACGTTATAATTTAACACTAAGCACTGGCAGAACTGCTTTCACTAATACAGTAATGCTTGAACATCAAAACTATTTTGCTTCTGAATGGCTCTTTATTTTCGTTTATATTGGTGAGCTGAAGTCATGTTCTACTTGAAACACTCCCATTTCTAAGTGAAACTGCCATGTAGGCTGACTGGTCGAAATACACCCAAGTAATAAAATTGCATATGTGTATACATCGACGCTTGAAAAACGGCCGGCAAAAATTTTTGGCTACATGAAACAGCCTACAAAATTGGGCATATTTTGTGAACGTTATTTTGAACCCTGTGATCATCTAGTTTTTGATGCCTTATGCCAGATCAATCGGCCAATCTCACTTTGCCTTTTTATTTATGACATTTGCAGTGATGTTTGACAACTGGAGATGAAGCAATGGGACTCTGAGTCCCATACAAGGCTTGTCTCCATATTTAACTCTGAGTAGTTTATGCTAATAATAGGAGTATTTAGGGGAGGAGGTCAGGGATGAAAAGTGTGTGGGTTTTTCAAAGTCCCTCAATAGAACACCAAGAGGCTAGACAAAGGGCTTAACATCCCTGTCCACAGACAGTGTGGCGAATGGAGGTCGTCCAAAGTTTAACCCTCAACCTGGCTGGGGATAATGGATTGAACCTGGGACCTTCTGGTTTGTAGTCAGAGATCTTACCAACTTTGTCAACCTCACACACACAGTTGACACTAAACCTGATGTTCCTATTTATTTTTTGTACTTAAGGGGTGAGGGGGTCAAAATACTGGCTGGCAAGCATTTAGGAATAGTTTTGATGTATGTCATTTTTTAAATTTTGAAATATGGCTTTATTGATTTCACACCTCCCCACAATTTGATATTAGAGCACTCTCCTAGGGAATCAAACACATACCATAACAGTTTCTTCAGATGACGGTTGAAATTCCTCTTCAGTTGTGTTTTAAGTTCCCCTTGTGGTAAATTCTCTACACCTTCTTTGAATGCTGTTTCAACTCCCTCATATATTGTTCCACCTTTTATCAAACACACAGAGTAGGAGAAACAAGTTTCATGCATTATGGATATTTAGTTTTGTCACTACCTTGCCAACAGAGCTGGTATCTTTATCTGCTCAACAAACATGAGAAACAAGCTCTGCCGAAATGGCAATCTTTTTCTTTTGAGAACAATATGGCCATCGGGAAACATACCACTTCCCAATAATCCCTGTCTTCAGGTCTTCGTGATCGGGACAAATCAACAATAGCATCCCATTAGTTTATCCTGATACATTGAGACATAGTCCTGATACACAATCGGGATTTGTGCAAAAAAAAACCACAATTCGTACATTATGAAAATGGCATGTACCGTTAAATAACATTTCATGTAGTAATCTGCATCCAGGAAATTGACATTCTTTAATGAGCAGTTTCTCAGTGTGACATAAACTACTGTTCAAACAAGGTTCAAAACTAGCCTCTTTCGGTGTGTTTTTGCAAGAGCAAGTGGGCCATAATATAATATAACACTGTATAAAAAGGTTTCTCAGGTTTATTTTGGTAGCAGAACAAACATATGGAAAAAAGAAAAAAAGCAGTTCCTCGCTTCAATAACAAGCATGCACAACACTCAAACAGCCTGCACTGACTGGTCACAGATGGATCAACTTTCAATGAAACTATGTATCACAAAGGACATAACGTCAGCCTGTCATGTATATTAAATAAAGCTTTCAACTCCTTGCCACAGGACATATTGATGAAAGAACACACAACACAGATCTGTCGAAAGCAGCAGTTTACTGATGTATCTGCGTTTTAGCATTATAAGTCCATGCTTGTGTGTATGCCTCTGTTGAGATATGGATGGACACAGGAAGATGGGAAACTTAAGAGCAGCATTTGAGTGGCATGAGGAGATACCATGACTGCTTCTCTATATGTGTAATGTAGCTTCTTGAGTGCATTCCCAATTTCCCAAGAGCATCCATAACTCAAAAGACACATAACCATCTAAAGCATGAACTGCTTCTTTTAGAAATTGTCAATGCCACTGTATTTGTAAATATGTTTCTTAGTCCTGCTTCATGTAAATGATTGGTGTTTAAATAAAAGTTGTTGTTGTTGTTGTTGTATTTAAATTTTGTAAGAAAAGTATTCATATGTATGGTGTAAGCTGAAAAATCACAGATTTCTTCTAAACCGTTTTGAATATATTTATTGGTTGAATGTAAGCAAGCAATTTACAAGACACAATAAAAAATATGGGCATATGTTTAGTGAGGTTTAGACATACATGCTTGAGCCACACAAAAAGCATGTGATAAACTACCAACTATGTTCTAAACTCGTCTGTGTAGTCTTGGACAGGATATAGATTTTGTACGCTCAGTCTGGGGCAGGGTTGGGATTCTAAGTAGCCAGTGTGTGTGTGTGTACATGTGATGTATGTATGTATATGCATGTGTCAGTAGAATTTGTTTCTTTGACATTATCTGACCACACCAACATTGAATGTATCATTGTATGAGTTCGTGTAAACTATAACAATGATGTGAGTGATTGTATCATTGGTATGTGGCGCATGTACGAAAATGAATTCGTTTGTAAAAATAAAGATATTCTTAAATACTTTAAAATTTCTGTGCTACTAATTGAACAATATTCTGACGAAAACAGCAAAAAAAAACTGAATGAGTGTATATATAATTATTGACTAATTGGGTACGTGAAATGAACCAACAACACGTGCGTGTGTTTCAAATGCAATAAACTTTCAAGGCAGCATTTATATTTGTTAAGCGTTAACAGTTTAAGTGAAGACACATTGATTGGGATCTAAAGTACTAAATGTAAAAGCAATAACTCCACCCCTACCTGTCCCCTTGGCAAGCTGGTTACCCAAAAACTCTACAAACTCATCTGCAGCCGCCATTTTGAAATGACTTGCACGTGAAGTACTGGAACCTAAGACTCGTCACCAGCTTTCTTGTTTTAAAAATGTGGCTACTTATTACTCGGTCCGTAGGGAGCCGAGTTGAGGTCGTTTTTGTTCCGTGATATTTTTGCTGTCGAAATTTGGTTGTAACCGATTTTTTCCGTGTGCAATTAAACTTGAATTAAATTCGCCCATGCGTCTTAGTACAGTGGTCAGTGGAGGTCTGGTGCGCATGTGATACGAAAATAAACTCTTTTAAATAAAAAAAAACTGAATCCCCCGAGCGGACTCGAACTAGCGACCCTGTGAACTCCAGACGAACCGCTCTAACCCGTGGAGCTACGAGGACTACTAGGTATCGTTATATTGTATATTGTATGATATGATTTATAATACGGGGTGCGTTTAATACGAATGACATGACGAGAATGCACAGTTATGTCAACACTTTGGGGTGTCTGGAGTCAGTCTGTTAGTTTCTTAAGGTAGCACACTGAGGCGTCCCGCACCACGCAAGCATCAAATAACAATGTATTTAGTGTAGTCGGAAACTGTGTAGAAGACATACTGTAGTTATAAGCCGTGATGCCTTCGAGTTGAATTCCCCTGTAATATACAACAAGCTTCTGCTTCGCCGCACGATTAGTTTTGAGGAACAGAAAGAGACTACCCGCAATATAATTTGTTGGGAATTGACATACATGCCAGCATCACCGATTACTTTCACGGCCTGGCGTCGTTCGGAGCTGATAACCGAAAAATTTTGCCCGTGTACATGGTCTGTCAATGATTTACATTCAAGTCTAAACAAAGCAAAGTAGTGTGTCCTTAGACATGACAGTGCAAATTTGATACAATGATTAACTTTGAGAATTTTGGAAACAACACCCGAGCTAGGAGCAAGGAACAAGCTCGTTTTGTGAGACATCGCATGCGTTACGCGAGATTAACTCATGATCTCGTCGGCGTCTCCGTACGGAATACTGGTAGACCCATTGGAATAACTATTTTTCTTTATTTCTTTTCATTTTTAAAATTAAACGTTTAGGGGCCACGAGTTCGGTTTTTTTAGAAAACCTCTTGTTCTATGACTGATTATTGATAAATGCTTGACAGTACCGTGTACGGCGCGACGTAAACAAATAAATTATTTTTCATTTATATTAGTTTGTTCCATTTAATTATCTCTCAGTTCTGTACAATAGTAATGTGACATGGCATAATTTTCTCCTGTGGGCCTTGATGTGTAGCTCATAGCCTGCGAGACGGTTCGGGTTTTTTTTGGGGGGGGGGAGGGGGCGGGATGGGGAGGAGGGGAGGCGCAAACTAGCCTGAAAGCAGGCTATGTAGCTGACGTTTTCATGAGTTCCAAGCGTTAGCCCTTCGACGGATCGTCAGTTTAAGAGCAATTACTGAGCATACAGCAAGGTACGGGCCGAGTAAGGCTGTTAATACAAAATCGTGATAAAACAAAGGTTTTCTAATTGTGGCTATATCACTGAGATGTCTGCATTTTGCGGTTTTGACAGTTTCTGCGACATTTCAATTTCCCGGGCACAAAACAAACTTATTTACCACCGTTTTCAATTTTACGCGACCATTGAGGCTTTTTCATCAGGAGAAAATTGCGTTTCAGCTGCCGTCAATCATACCGTATATGACACGTCGAAAAAACTTGCAAACTTGCAAAGGAGTTTATGTTACCGGTCAGTCATCCACAGCACATAATGCGTAAAATATTCTCTCTCTTACACAGCTGAGTATACCTCATTTATTGTATCAGGAGTCCAGACCAGATGTAAAGGGTATAGCCAAGCCACAGTACCTTTCTCCTGGAGAAGACAAGGTAAGATTTTGAACATACCGTTGAATGTTGACAAACCGACATATTTTAGTTTTGCTGAGATACTCGATCCCAGGCCCGTAGGCAGGGGAGGGGGGTGCGCGGGGTGCCAGTCCTAGCCTCTAACAAGGAAACGTGTGCCGTTCTAATTATATAAGAAAAGACATGCAAATCATTTGCAAAGAACTAAAGCTAAAAGAGTCAATTTGTTTGGTGCTGTACGATAAATTTCGCAATCTTTCGGCCAAACCAACTTTCAAAATAAATGCACCATAACCGCTTAGGCTGTAGAACTGAATATTTATTATTTACATGAAAAAATCTGAAAATGTATTGTGTTAGTTACAGCTTCCTCCGCACTAGCACAAACCAGTGCAATCGAGGTCGGCTCTAAGACATGGGAAGTGTCCTGTGCATCTTTTCTTGCAGCCACAATGAACAAGTTCATAGGAACTGTCTTTGGCCTGGGGAAGAGTCGTCCACTTTGGCTTCTACGTCTTGCCATCTCTTTGCTAACCCCAAGCCGAAGGACATGGAACAACCTGTTGCTTCAAATGAGATTGATTGGCTCCAAATAAATCCTGCTTGCAAAACGACACGACGGGTATGTTGAACAAAGGCGGCTTAACTAGCGGGAATGCTGTCAAGGCTTCTTGATATCTTGGACAACAGTTCTTGTCTTGCGCGGTTGATGCGTCTTACGCTACCTTTTTCTGTCATACAGAAGCACGACAAACCTCTGAATCACTGCTATAGAGTTTTTATCAACCTCCACTGGCATCGACATCAATGTCACCAACCAACGCATTAGTCAGCTCAGGGTACACATTCCAGACTTCCCATGCAGTTTCCTTGCCCTTTCTGGCAAAAAAATGAGACAGTATCACAAAAGGTAATTACATGAAACATGGGTAAGGCTTGTGCCTTCTCTCGACTCAACTTCAATGCAAGCTGTAAGCACCAATGTGCTTTAAATACTTTCCAGCACCGTTGGCGATCCAAAGCTCATCTGCTGAAGTGTATGTGTCACGGATATGGCTATCACAACATCAGTGTCTTTATCTTTATCAGAACCCGACGATTACGTGACAGTCATGTATTAGAGACATGTACAACTATGCGCGAGTCTGCTTCTTCAGGATCACATGGCTCCAAGTGTGACAGATTAGTCGCATTTGATGAAGATAAAATACACTCGTCATACATGGTGTACCATTCCTTACCTTCTTGTAAATGCAGTGTTCTTAGCTGTACTGTGACAGCAGTGGCCAAGATAGCACTGTGACAGCGATGGCAGCAACAGCGCTGCAACAACAATGATAACGCTGTACGCTGTACATTATTGTGCATGTACACTATAGTTGAGTAGTTTCAAACCGGTGACAGCGCTGTGGCAACGATGATATAGACAGCGCTGTAACAGCAATGTTCTCAATAGGATGACAGCGATGTACACATCACTGTGAAAGTAGTGGCAACTGAAAGCGCCGTCACAGTGATGTGCTCATCGTTATCTCAATGCTGTCACTACCACCACTGTTCGCCGCTGTCACAGCGCATTGCCCGTCTTCGCTGTAACAACTATGTGCACATCGCTGTCTAACCACTTTAGGATTCCTCTCGTGCAGAAAATGAATTTTGTAACAAAACTTTTGGTAAAACTAAAATCCAAAGCTAAAAATTGATCACACCACTTGTACTTGAAGAGTTCTTTACACCTAAAAGTATATTAAAAGCATAGCTCAGCAGGGGCGGATCCAGGATTTTCAAAAGGGAGGGGCATCAACGACCGCCAAAGGCGCGAGCTTTCTAGGGGAGTCTGGGGGCACGCTCCCCCAGAAATTTTTGAAAATTTTAGTCTCTAAAATGGCCATTTCCTCCTTTTCGAGAGGAATTTGTTACTCTTTTAGTACTAATTTTGCTACCATTTTTCGTTTTAGTTAAAATAAAAGAAAAAAGTCCAAAAGGGGGGGCACAGCCCCCCAGCACCCCCCCCCCTTAGATCCGCTACTGCTCGGTTTACCTTTCACGCTTATATGTTTGTGTATTGATTTTGATAACTTGTGCCTGTGCTTTTTCTCCTTTGGCATTGGTTAGCTTAACTTTTCCGTAGTATTTTTCCGCAAGCATTAAATCTTCTGTTCTCGACTTTTCTGACAACCAACTTCTTCTCACAACCAGCTTCCTTTGACCCAAATCACGAGTGAAGTGACACATTTATACACCATTACATCGGTACATACGTCTTTGCAACTTCATGAAATGTTAAACGTTGCTTGGCGAAAAAATCAGTGGCGAAGGCCAACGCTCGCGTGCGCGTTCTTTCAGTTATTGGCGGGAACCGATCGTGACTTTCGTCTGCAACCCTGGTTCACACCGGCTGCTCGCGCTGTTTGTGGTTGCCAAGTTTCATCGAATCAGTTGAGCTTTTATCGTTGTGTTCTCAATCATTCTCAATGTATTTATCCAATTTTACATCTTTATTTTGGAATCTTCCGTTATTCATTATTCAGATTTTCGAACTTTTGATTATTCATTATTCCTTAAGGAAACTACTCCATTATTCATTATTCATTTCAATTTTTTCATCGTTATTCATTATTCATTATTCCTCTTCCATACCCGACAGTAAGGCTTAACTCTACGAACACGCTTTCTTTGTTTTTTCTTTCTTTCTTTGTTGAGGTTTGCGTTCTTTAACAATAGGGTTTGGGTTACTTACATTGTCTTTTATCCAATGGGGTCTTTCGTTCGTAGGGTTAAAGACGACCCATACCCGATGCTTGTGTTTGAGCTTTTTCCTTGGACAGGGCCTTCTTTGTCAAACTGCTAAATAGTGGGAGATGGTTTTTCTTAATTGTGTTCATTACTGGCTTGTTCGCATCAATTAGTCTCTCTTAAACAGCAAAGGTATCGTATTGTTGTGTACCAATTCTTTCAATGTTCCGAACTGTGCGAACTACTTCACTGTCCAAGACATCTTTCATATGTAGAGATATTAGTTCCTCGCCATCCTCTTTAAATGGGTTCCCCATTTCTTCAAATGTAGAAACTACGGATTTGACATCTTTTCTAAATGATATTTCAGTGCTTAGCATTTGTTCGTGATTGTGCGATTTTTGTAGAATGGAGCGACATTCTCAAGCTCTGCTATCATTCTTGCTGTTTCTTGCCCAGACACCATCCATTTTCGAAGAGCTGCACCACTCTCAGTCAAGCTCACAGCACCACCGTCACCCCTGATTAAAGCACTCTCTTGCTCATGTGCATGATCAAGAGCTACGGCTGAAAATGGCCGTCTGGACTTGTGTAAAATTTAATTTAATTTACAGTTCTTAGATGCGCATTTCGCAAAGCGTCAAAACAAAGGAACCATTGCCGAAATCTTGAAATATGCCTGGGTGCCTCACTGGAAGGTCACACATGTCATGGATGTGAAATGGAAGCCACCTGGATTGGTTGGTATGATCCAATGCAAACATCCACGGTGTGACTTGTGTCAACGTTTGATCGTACAAAGAAAAAATTGCCTCTCGCAAGGCCCTCACAAGTTGCATCCAGCAAAGTTCTTACTGCATCACTCGAGAACAGTACAGAAATTGGGGACTCTTATTTGTCAAGTCATCGTGTCATTCTGTGAATGCCTTTACTTCTTCATCAGATGAAAAAAAGACCTTGTTGCGGAAGAAGGGGGAGGGAGTCTTTTTGACATCTTATTTCTCCATGCATAATACCTTGGAGACTGATGTGCTACGATGGCTGATCTCTAGACACTACTCAACGTATTTCTTTCTAGCAGCTCTTTAGAAGGTGTCAAATTTGCTATAAGAGAACATAAGGCTTAAAAGCGTTTTCAATACAGATACGCGTGTAGTGTGGACGGGCGAAAACGATGCAACAATTAGTGTGGACGCGAATCGTTTTGAAAATGGAGCAAAAGAGTATCTTTATTATTTGAAAACGGTGTACCGGGACGGGGCGAATTTTTTTTCCAGCCAGGTTCATTGCGCATCCAGTTCTGCGCATTTTATAAAGCATTACGTCATGCAAAATAAGGGACCTTTGGGTTCGGCTGTGTCTAGAATAGATCTGCCAGATTGCGTTTTTCTGAAAAGAGCCGGAATATTCGGAAGCGAGTCGTGAAGTCTCTTTGGTTTTAGTTCGTAAGATCATAACAAGAGCTCCAAAAGCAACGTGTCTCAAAGTGTCTGTCTACCCCGCGAGGAGAAATCTCTTATACATGTCCCCACTTTTTTTTATTTGCAGAAACTTTTTTATTTGCAGCAACTTTTTTTAGTTTTTATAAGGTGCAGTGTTTAATATGCAGTTGAACTTTTTTTTATGTAGTGACCCTTGTGGGCCCCGTACAAATCTGCTCTTTTCGATTAAAATACGAAGAAACTAAGCGTGAACCAAAAACAAGAAGTTTAAACTGTCAAGTTACGGATTTTTTAAAATCAGGCAACGTCACTCAAACGAATTCAAATCTTATTAAAACTATATTAGTATATACGACGACGAAAAACAAACAATTCGTAATTTTGGATTCTCAATCGTTTTTCTCGATTGCTCGCTCGACGATCATCCGGAAGAAAAGTAGGGACTACTCGTAGTCCAAGCCTTGACTTTCTCCAGAATCAAAACAAGTTCACAGATTGATGACTCTATTGGCAAGAAGGCGTAGCGGCTGGAGGCTCCATCTTTCAGACCAAATCTGCAGCTTTCCAGCCGCACAAGCAAAATCTCCAGCTGGGCTTTGGCTGAAAAGTTCTGTAATATGTATGTCATGTAAGTGATTGCCCCACAATCGTAAAACCAGTCATAATCCGAGAAATCGTGAAATCGACGAGAAATCGGCGAGAAAACGATTTCAACCATTATTTTGCATGACGTAATGCTTTCGAAGGTGCGCAGAACTGGATGCGCAATGAACCCAGCTGGAAAAAAAAATTCGCCCAGACGCTGGTGCACGTGTCAGTCTTGCATCATGGTTACTGCGCATGACCACACGCTGTCAACCCTCAGTGGTCAATCAGATCACGAACCGAAAATGGAGTCGCCGGTACTATAGCAGCGATCACATCTTTTCCTAACTTCTATGTCTTGTCTACGGGATCCATGGCTTTTTACAGACTTATTCTCATACTTGTACATTTTTTCCTTGCGGTGAAGCACTGTCTTCTTCACGGAGTTGAACTGTTATGGAAGGTGGCCGTGTCTTTGTTTGTCAGAAATTCAAATGGTACCAAACATACACAGATACTTCAAGATTCCAAGCATTTGAGCAAGTTGCCGGACCATATAAGTTTTGTAATTGTGGAGAAGGACATTCGATTTGTGGATCTTGCACAGATGATAGTATGGTCAATGGCTATGGGGATCTCATACATCAGTATTTATGATAGAGAAGGTCTGTGAAATAATTTTATGCACACTCGCCAAGTTGTGTGACTGCTAGATTTCAACTTCCGAAAATTACATATTCCAGTGTGCAAATTTACATTGTTTTTTAATAACGTTAACTTTCTGGTTTTGCAGGACATGTTAAAAGAAATGCTGCTCTTCTGTCGAGAGAAATAATTGCAAAGCAAGGAGAAATCTTTGAAGAGGGTAGAAAAAACACTTTTATTATAAGGACCAAGTCCACAAGATTTGACACGTGTTTAGGTGAGCTATTTCAATTCCCATTCATTAATCTTTGCCTTTGTTTTGTACCGTACACCACTGCTCAACTAAGTATTTCATCATTGTCCGGTTGCGCAGAAAAAATTCACTTCAACTTCAAGCTAAGGACAAAGTCCCACATCCGGTTCAAATTACAAGTTACCCCACAGAGCAGAGACCTTACAAAGTTACTTTCCGTAATCATCAGGGCCCAGTTAACGATAGTTGTTGCACGGAAGATTTAAACAATACTTTGGCTACACTAATATGTGGCAGAAGTTAGATTGTTTTTGGTTATGGTAGATGGTTGTACCACAAAAGTGTGTTAGTAAACATTTCAAAGTGATATCAGACACCACAGTTCATCCGATCATAACAGTTCGACCTCGACCTTCAAGAGCAAGGTCAATGCGTGCAAAAAAAAAAGAAACTAGCAACGATATAAACTTTTTCAGTTTATGCTTCAAATGTCAACAACTGTCCAGAATTAGGTCACACATGCAACTACATTAAAATCGTTTGTAGGTACATGTATAGTAAACAAAATTACCACAGTTATTTCTTATTGCACTGTACATTATTTAGTGGACCACAGGAAAAGATTATATTTTGTACCATCACATGATTTCACCCTGACCTCACAAAACACTTTTGGCATGTATTATTTTACATTTATGTAGTGCACTGCAAAGCAATTCAGGGTGCATTTATTTTGGCCAGTACTACTTGGGAATAGTAACCGGGGTGAAG
>JAOBRG010079109.1:0-20724 GCA_027574985.1 Umimayanthus nakama | reverse complement strand
GACATGCCTGCTGTGGCCAAATTCTTTCGTTTTTGGCAATTTGCAATGTATAGTAAGAGAAACAGCAAAATCACTCGTCTTATTATAAAAAAAGGTTAAACTACTTTCTTAACACATTTGTAGCCCTCCGAATCCACGTTAGTCCGGAGTGTAAGGAACTGTTGGAAGAGTTAGGAAATTTCCAGTTGGAAGAACGTGGACCGGTATCAATGAAGGTACAAATAATAGTGGTTGCTCACAGATAGCTCTTGCGCATTCGTCTAATAAACGTCTTGTTTTCCACCCGCCTTTCTTTGATCAACAGGTCTAGTCTTGGAGTTTAGGGCGAAGTTCGTCGAGAAATCCTTTGGAAAAATTGAAAAGCATACAAGACTTATTCGAAATCAGTCGTTGCCAAAAGCAGTCACTTTGTATCTTTGGGAGGCTAGGATTGCAAAACAAGAGACAGAACAGCAAACACCTGAAATTCATATCGTAGCCAAGGATCATTAAAAATGAAGTTTCTTCAGAAAGCAGTAATTATCCAGCAAGGTTTTATGGTGCTGTAGTCATTCACGCACGCAGCTTAGCTCCTAACATGACAAATAGATGGTCTAATGGTTTACATTTTTTCCTTTTCATTTTGGACGAATTTTTTCTTTTCATAATTGGACTGCTTGAAGTGCGTGACTAAATCAATCGCACAACATAACAAGCCTAAAGGATTTCACGTGATGAAATCTTATTATGGTAACGCACGATTTGACAGTAGCACTGTTGTTGAATTGTAATTGGTCATTTTTTATGTAACGTTAATTGAACAATAACCTTCCGTGGCTTACGCGAGTTTGACAGGTATTGGTAAATAATAGACAAAAAGTTCATTTGGCCTTCCTTAGCTGTTTTGTCTTCATTACTACAGGGAAAAGGTACGATTGTGACATATTTCCTGAACGGGATGGAAGGATTCACGAAACCGCTTCCCGACCTCCGCCAAGCAGCCTCGTTGGAAGAACATACATTTAAATAGTTCTGCATTTAACTCGGAATAATTTGTTATAAACAATTCCATTTTTTCGATAATGTGAAACTATGTCATTACACATGTATTCTCAAAACGAAGATAGTCCACTTCAGTGGAATATAAGTTAATATGACGAACTGGTCGTGAAGTTCAGCCAGTTTCTAAGTTGTAAGGTTTTTGTTATAGACCCGTTTCACGGTTCTTGAGGCAATTGCAAACCTGACGTTAACACTCTGTAAGCGTGAGAAATGAAAAGAGCAGGTCAAAGTTAGTGAGTGCCGAAAAATATAGGGATTTAATATTGAAAACTGCAGATCTTGTAAAGTTTTTAAAAACTGAAAAATTAATATCTGAGTAAAATTGTCCCTTAATTGTGCGCTGGCGTATGGTATTTATGGCCGTTACTCGTTTTCCCGTTACTCCGTTACTCGTTACTGTTACTCGTTTTAGCAACACCCAATGTTTTGTAGTTTTGAAGCACTACTTTTTGCGCATGTCCGTGCATTGACCGTGCGGATTTGTGGGTAAAGTATAATTTATATAATGTATACGTAATGTATGCATTAGATTCGGCACATGTAAAGTTCGACGTTTGAATCGGAGTCGAACTTTTGCCGTTCTATAGGCGAGTTTCAGTTTTTGTTATCAATGATTCTGGTAGTTTGCTATTGGCTATTGAGACAAAGATTTCTTTGTGTGAGGCCTGAAAGGTGTTCAGAATTGAATAGGTTTGTTGATAAACATTACGTCACATGAAACTCGCCTATTCGACTAGGGAAGTCGAATACAACGGCAAGGTCGACCCAAATTAAAAACTATCGAACCAGTAATTGATTCAAACGTCGAACTTTACATGCACCTAATGCTGGTATTAGATTCGGCAAATGTGAAGTTTGATGTTTGAACTAGGCCTTAGTGTGGAAGGAAGGCCTAACCGTAACAATAAAGCTGGGTTTTCATAGTGAGGACTGGACCCCTACCCATAATTAGACACAGCTCGACACCTCAAATGACTCATGTATAAGTACCACAACTATACCGGAGTCATTTGGACAGCACGGCGTTTTTTCAAGCGCAAAATCCTCGAAGGGTTTTTCATAGAACAAAACATCCATCGCTCAACAAGATTCGCCCTCTACTCTGAGAAAGAAAGATCCCATTGGATAAAAGCACAATACAAGTAACTAAAATTCTTATTCTTAAACCGACCGTCCGTAAAGAACATACAACAGCGCATTGTTAAAAAGTGTCAGTTATTGTTAATGTTTGTGTTCAATGACCAATGGAATAGTTCGCTCTCAGAGTAGAGCTCAACAAACGAATCTATCGTTACATTGCAAACTTATTCCCAGCGGGATAACTCGAATAACAATTTAAACACGCTCGACTTGAACAGCTTTCATTTCTCTGATGGTGACTCCTTTGAAGAAAACGTTTAGGTTATAAGTTTTCCAGCATTTCTACCAAACGTTGTTTTCAACTAATATATTCATTTTTTATCAAACTTAGCGATTGTAATGACAAAATACTAAAACGTGGGCGTGTTTTTGTGCCATTTGCATATGGGAGCTGTGTCACTCATCTGATGAATACATGTCTAAAACTGTTGTTGTTGTATGAAATAACTGTAAGAACCGACTCCGTCTAAAGTTCAGGAGAGATGAACAAGAGTGATAATACCTCAACTTCTTTTAAAAAATCGTCGAACGCACTTCAGTAATCTGTGATTACTATAGAAATAATCATGTGACTTGTTACGTGTATCACATTGTTGAGAAAAAAAGTACGCACTGATATTAAACCTTGGAAAATGAGCCAGCCTGTACCAATCGTGGTTAAACATACGATTGATATGAAAGGCAATAGGCTATATTGACCTAAACAATAATTCCAACCCAAAAAATACTAACAGGTGTAATGTAGAATTAGTGTCGAAAACTGTTTTTTATCGTAGTCATTTTATTTGTGGCGTCATCGATCACACGGCATAAATGGATGTCACTTATGCAACATGTTACTCCAACAGACCAAACAATCTCAATAAGACGGCAAACGTGAGCAAAACGTTTTTTAAAAAACAATTTATTGAAAAATTGCTGCAATAGGATTTTATCGTAATACAACAAATAGCGACTGCTAACTTTATTACAAACTGCAGCAGTATGCGCCGATTTACTCCACTCGTGGGAAATTTGAGTTCAATTTTTCGACGATTTAACTTATGTTTTTGAACTTTATATGCATAAAGGCTGGTTCCCATATAATCTGTAATAAACCGCGTGCCCAAGACCGTCGCCGACCGTTACGGATCATATGGAAACACTCAGGCCAACGTCTGCGACGGTCGGCGACCAACTATCTGGGTGATCGGGAGAGTAGAACTTGATTCTACTTTCCCGACCTTTACGACCACCCTGACAAAGAAAGATTTTAATTGTTCTTCTTAAATTACGTGTCAGTAACTGCCCAATGAGAATAAGGAAAAGCGTTTGGCGCTATCTAAAAAAGCCCTGTTCCCATATGATCTGTAACAATCGGCGATTACCGCAGACCGCCGCCGACCATTACAGATCATATGGAAACACTTCTGTGTGGTATCTGAGTGTCATGGATCCCAGACGGTCGCCGACCGTTACAGATCATATGGGAACCAGGCTTTAATGATGATCCTATGGGTTGGCTGTTGGTTGTTGCATGCAAGTCCACGTCCGAATAAAAAACTGAATTCAGTGTTTTCAGCTCGGCATCGAAACTAACGCAAAACACAATGCTTCCTTCCTGCCAAAATACTTCACTGCACAAGTTCTGATGTCGTACAAATATCTCCCCGCGTGTTTCTTTGCTTTACAGCCTCAACGAGGCGCACGTTTGTTGATATGTCTCTCAAGGCCGCGTATGAAGTCGAGGCTTCAAGACGGTCGCCCAAACGTACGAAAATTGCTCAAAGCTGTTCATCATCCAGCCAGATTAGGATGCGTTCTCCTTCGTCGAGCGCAATAAATTTAAAAACACTCATCTGCAAAACACAACCACACCGACGACATCGAAAGTTTGGTCGAACACTGGCACGGTTACGTGTGGTCGCATGAAGTCGAGGCAGCAAGACGGTCGCCCGTACGGACGAAAAAATCTCAATGCAGTTCAGCATCCAGCCTGAGCCCGCATGATTAGGAAGCGTTCTCCTTCGTCGAACGCAAAAATAGTTCAAAGGTTGCAAGTGTCAAGTTTCTCTAATGCGTCACATGGGCCATAAAGCATATAGCTATGGACAGATAGAAGCTTAATTTATTAAAAAATTGGCAACCCTCGGCCGAAACTACATAACTAATTGTTTTCAATGTTTCCTTTAGATTATATAGGGATGGTAAACTGCTACTTGTAGTAAAGGATGCAGCTTGTTCTTGTCGTCTTCGATGAAGATTTGAAAAAAAAAATTGTCGGTTGTTTTTGTTGTCTTTGATGAAGATTTGAAAAAAACTGTCGGTTAATCGGACTAGAATGTTAGATAGGACTCCAGTAGCGCCCGCCCCTCTCCCCCCCTACGTACCATACGGGCATGACGGGAGATGCTCGTCAAAAGTTTAAAAGGCAATCTGTAAAAGTTACCAATATGGCTGTTGCAACGGCATGTGTTGATCCCTAAAAGTTACAAAGAAATGCACGGAAACAAGTAATCGTTAAGTTAATGTAATAAACAGAGATGTTATGTATGGTCTATAAGTTTTTGAGGACAAACTGTCATACCAAATTCAGGGATCAACGAACCAAAAAAGGCTCTAAAAGTTACCATGAACTCTCAGACATCCTTAGCATTACCAAAATCCGCAACTTTTACCCCTAGTAGTCACGACGAGTATCCCAGAGACAAGTCACACGTGGGAGTCCCTCCAGGGGGTACAGCATCCTTATCGGAAATCACAGCACCCTGCTACACCCTTTCCAACCCGCAAGGCAGATTAGACCGCTACGAATTACTGACCAAATGCACGTGCGGTAAAGCTGGATTAGTTCGGGTCTCCTGAATTAGGATAATTCATACCAACGTTCCTTGATGAGTGGTTTATCCACGTGACAAGTCAAGTGACTGCCAAAAGACCCTCAATAAGACCAGTTTCGTATTCCCAGTTGCCGCTGACTACAATGACTATAGACTCGCTTTTACAGCACGAGCCTCGTCCTAGATCCTGACGTTAAATATTTATAAATTCCAGAGTGGATATGAGCTATTCACAACTCTGTGTATTATCGGAGATTCAGGTCTCGCCGGTATTGGCGAATATTTAACATCAAGACGAGGTTCGTGCTGTAGAGACGAGTCTATAGTCATTGTAGTAAGCGGCAACTGGGAATACGAAACTGGTCTATTTTGTTTTGTATTGTTTCTGTGGTTGTCCTATTGTGTTATGAAATGACCGCAGATTTAAAGATTTAACCTAAATACACTTACTAGTATTCCTCAACCAAAAATCAAATTTGTCGCCCGCTTGATTCAATATTGTCATGATTGGTTACCGGGGGAGAGTAGTGGGGGGTACCTTAAAGTGCCCGTTGCCTTGGATATCAAGCAAAGGGAACACAAAAAAACTTGGGTTCTTGAGTGAGGAAATGGAGAAACCATCTGTAATAGGTTGGTGAAAGTGTCACTCACAGTAAACAATTATATGTATATATGCATTCTTACTACAATAACAGATCTGGCATGAAGACTCTGTATTTATACCATCTCAAATCCAACGGGATCAGGCAATAAATCTTAAAAATTATAACTTTAATTGTAATGTTTGTTCGGTTGTAAGTCGAATTCAAATGACAAGGGAGAGTACATGCGTTACTAAAATACTTAAACAAATTAACCTAATTCAGCTTGTGCTTACACTAGGAGCGTAGAAAAGATTTAACTTAAAGCCTGCACTGTGTCGTTGATATCATGGTTAGATCAACAAATTAGTACCGGCAGTTTATTACTTTTTGTATAAAATTGGACATCAGGTTTGTCACACACCATGCATGTTATTACACAGCAAAATAAACTTTAGCTCAACATCCAAAGAAACCACACAACTAATGTCAGTTGTATCGCTAGACATTTTTTTCGTTTTGGTTCATAATATCTTGCCAAACATAGAAAAAGGCGTCTTTTTCCTTTTGAACGACCTCTTTAACGTCTTCTTCTTCCAAATCCCAGATTTCCAGATTGAAACTGATTAGCCGTGCAAAGAACGCAGCAGGAAGGACACTCTCAGTAGCATACCTCACAGCCTTTGCTGGATCCTCAGAGCTTTTGAATTCGTCACAGTAGACTTGGAAGCACTTGAATACAATGGTAGCCCACACTTTTGCACCCAGAAAGGACGTCTTTCTAAGGCTTTTCAGAGTTGAAGTTATGACGTTATTTTCGATATTCGCGTCAACGATGCCAAGTTCTTCGATAGCTTCATAGAAACTGTTGACGTTCGATGCTAGATTTCCAAGCACCTTTAAAAGATCAAAGTATCCAATGGTTTTTTAGTTTGCTCTCAAGAATAAAATAAAGGAGAAGAAGAAGGAGATAAAGGAGGAGGAGAAGAAGAAGAAGAAGAAGAAGAAGAAGAAGAAAAAGAAGAAAAAGAAGGAGAAGAAAAAGAGGAAGAAGAAGCAGAAGAAGAAGACGACGAAGAAGGTCTAGCTGCAATATTTATCTATCTCTAAGCCGCGTTGAAGATTCATTTTACTATGTTAACACAACATGGAATGGATGATTTACCTTCTTGTATCTTAAGAACCATTCGAAAAGCTACTTCTGATATTCTTTCAGGAATACCTGTCTTCAAATCTAATCTACTTCAGTCTGCTACTGCTCATTAACCCTAGAAGATTAGGGAAGGTGGTCAAGTTGACAAGCCCCCCCCCCCCCTCCCTATCGATATTTTTTGGGTTTATAATTTTGCTTCTTGAGCGATTGTCAAAAACTTTGGTAAAACTACTTTTTGTTTGTTAACACATCTTTTAACGCTTATTATAGTGACAGCTGATGATGCTAATTATAGTGATAATATAGTAACAACTTTTGACACTAATTATATAACAGCTGATGATGCCATTATAGAGGTCACGCAAACGGGTGTGTTGACTCCCAAATCTCATTTTTTCGCTAAAATCTTACTGAATACTCACAACTTCACAATGGATTCTGACTATTTTAGGGATTTCAATCGCTAAATGCTGTTTTCTCGTTCTTTGAAGAATAAATTATCAAAAGTGCACAAAATCTGAAAATTAACAAATTCGAGTTGGGGCCGCTGGTAATGTCATTTACTTGACTATCGTTGCCATGGAAACCAAATAAACACCATGTCAAAAGTGCAAATAAAGCTCGTTATATGTGCTAAATTTCACGTCAAATCGGTTGAATTGTGTCGAAAGTAGAAGAAGGGGTGGGGCGAAGAGGGGAGGTTCCTATTGACCCCCTCAAGTGTTCGTGCAACTACTTTTTCTTCAAGGATTCTAGGGTTAAGAAACATTTATAACTTCTGTCTGACCTCAGCTACTTAACTGGACTGACATACGCTATTTTTAAGTAGCTGTTTCCCTCAAAACTGTAATTCTGTAAAGAAGTAAAAAAGAAATCACATATCTAAAGAGGACTCAATAAATTATTGTTGTATTGTTATTTAGCTAGAGCAATTGGTATCCAAACTGTATTGTTGGCCAAATTTAGGTATTAGGGACAACCTATGACTGTCAACCAGACCCAGTTGCTTGAGTGATGTTCCCTGGTAAAGATAATTACTTTAAAATTGTGCCTATTCCTGGGTTATACTTAACCCACTTTCGAACAACTGTGCCCAATTTCTTCGTCTGTTTGCTCAGTTTCTTGTCTGTTCGCTTGCTTATTTAGTAGCATGTCTGGTCATGCATTTAACCAATTACTACTAACCTCTTTCGCTTTTCGTTTGTAGGCTGGGTCTTTATAGGCCACAAACGCCACACGGAACACTTCAGCAGTCGTTGACTCCATTGAGTGACCTGATAACTGATTGCCGACTTTAATAGGAGAAAAACATACAGTTGGCGCTATTTCCATCTCTTTTATAGCATATCTTGTGCCCATTTTGCCTCGTTGTTGAACATAACGCTGCAACTGAGTAAAGAGGCTTCCAGCGACTTCAAGTAGCAGTTTGTAGATTCGTTCGTACAAGTTGTCGTCATAGGCATTCATCTTTAGTGGTAGAACAACCTGTTAAGTTGTATAAGAAACTTTTTACTAAACGTGTTAACCTTTTGGGGAAGGAGTTAGTATAAAATTGTCAATCATTCCAATTGTTAAGAACAAACAATATCCATTTTGTCTATCCGATATACTAAAAGTATACTAAACTATACTAAACATGATATTTTGCAGAACTAACAGAAAATGTTAAGACACATCAGATGAAGGTTAAAAAATACCAAAACACAAAGAAAAAATATATCAAGACTTATCAGACGATACTGATCAAACTCGGCCCTCCGTTCTTTCCAAGCTGGCAGAAACAAAACTCATCTTGCTTAAATGAAACTTCCTTTTTCGGACATACATAAGTTGATGGTGGATATGTGTGTTTTCTTGGACTACAACTGTAAATACTTTAAGTCCGCAAAAAATCATTTTATTGTACTTTCCCTTAAAACTAAGCCGGCATAATTTGAGCATTATTTGAGCAGAATAAAAATCCTGATTCAGGTAGCGGGAAAGACACAAGGAGAATATGCAGCTTTAACAGCAATGTTTAAGCAACAGAACGAATCTTGATCGTTATTAACAAATCCAATTGTCAAGACTCAAAATCATCGATAGCAACCACTATGAATCTTATAGCAAGATGCAAACAATAAATTGAAAAGGAAGGTTTCTCAAACGACACCTAGAACAGATAACAGTTTGAGTCTGATACCAAAATAGCTTGAAATCAGGCAACAATTGCAAAGACGTCGAATATATTCTTGCCTTTGTCATTGTCACATCTGTCACCGTTGCTGTAATCTTTATCATTATCATTAAGACTATCATCATTATCATTATCCATATCATTACCACTTCCATTACCATTACAATTACCACTACCATTACTTTTATAGTTATCATTATCACCCTGCCAAGTAAAAATTGACAAGTCATACTTAAGATAACCTTATTAGGATCATTATCATGTTTGTTTTCATTATCGTTGCAACAGTTGCATTTACATTCACTATACTACAGGCAATCTCTCTTCTTTTACATGCATTATCATTTTACATTGTCATGGAATAATTCACCTGGAGATTCAAAAAGAAAACCACCTTATCGTCTTTTGAAAAGGAGTTGCGTCATATGAATTTATAAATACAGTGTATTTCTTCGATTCACTGTACATCAAAATATTGTTTTATTGCTTGGCGTTCTCGGAGACCAATGTAAAATGAGAGAATCTCCAAGGGTAATTTAAAGTCCATTTTACCATTCATTGTTATTGTCACTATTTATCTCCTTGTTGTTAGTATTATTAATCTTTGCATTGTATAGTCACCTGAGCAACTCTCAAACAGGACATTAGAGCAACCATAGTCATCGAAATGTCGACACCGTACCGCCGGGAGTACTGAGTCCAATGAAGCTCGTCCACGAATAAACGAAGGGCCCTTCCAGTAAAAGCCATGTCACCTCCGATTGGTTGACGTATTTCCAACTGAGTAACTGCCGCCAGCATCGGATAAGCCAGATGATTAGTGACAACACCATCGAACTTAAGATCTCGATGGTAGGCCGGAGCAAGAAAGTCATAGCCTGGGTTTGCAATAGGGGAAATGAAAAGAAGGTTAATGAAACATCTGGGTATAACATGAAAAACACAGCTGATGCTTTATCAACTTTTTTAAAGTTTTTTATGATAATGTATTTTTTGGTTGCAAAAAGTTTGCTTCAGAACTTTAAAACCAATTTGAGTTAACTTATGTGATTTTCGGACGTCATCAATAATCTAAGATTGCGTATTTGTGTGACGTCATATAACGTCAGGATGGACGTCACTACGAAATAAGTACAGTTGGATATTTCACTGGTTTATAAGAACACCAATGTAGGTTTTGGTAGCACTGTTACTTTTGAAAAAGTATCTAAATTGCAATACTTTTCACGGAACGTGCTTAAAACGGCCGGTGATCATCTCGGATAGTGTTAAGCCGGATCAGAGTCTGTGACGTCTCCTGGTCAGGAATTTAATCAAGCGCAAGTTTAGCCCCCAAGAGAGCCTAATACAGTGCTTGCACATGGACACAATACAGCAATCAGGACGAGACTACGAGTGTGACACGATCAGTCGAAAGTGCCCACGATCGATGATTTCAGCGTCTTTCTTATTCGAGAAGTTCCCGCCAAATTTAACGAATTTTCCTCGGCAACATTTTTGAAGATATTTATCTTAATTCCAACTTTTTATCTTTTTAACAAATTTTATTTACTTTTCTACGCGCAAATTGTTTCTTTTAAACTCAGTGAGTGTATTGGTGTCCGCTAGGCTCAGATTTGAAAGATTATTGACGTTGCAAAAATAGTGCAATACGTTTGACAAACTCAAAGTTAAGGTTTTACAATGCCATACGACGCCAAATATCCCCTGTTAAAACTTCACACTCTTTCGATTGAGTAGCTGTTCTTAAGGTTACCATTCACTTTGAGCGTTATTTTTTTCGGGTTTCTGTCTGTAACTTCGCTTGCCCACTTGTTCTATGCTGGGGAGTTATAATTGTACGCGTCATCGATTTCTGTAGGCATTTAAAGAAATTTCCATTTTGTAGAGTACAAAGCTGCTCTGCTTGAGTCATAAAAAACTATTGTAGCGGATTTTGAAATTTTCCAGCACGCTTTACTTAAGGTTTACGGCTGTTATTTAATCAGCTTGTCAAATTGAATGGCTTGAGGTTAAAAATCGAGGGAAGGGGGGATATTGATCCTTCGAATTTTCGTGGTGTTAGCCAAAACGTGTTTCGAGAAATTCGCTTCTAAAACAGCCGTTTAGTTCACACTTTATTTCCGAACTCTCGTTCGCTATAGATCGCAGACTATTAAACTTTAAAAAAAAAACCTTTTTTGACTAGAAGTTCATTTATGAAAGCATGTTTATATTCTGCGAAAATCTCGATTTCAATGTTTTGATCCTTTTCAACGTGAGTGGTAACCTTAATGTGTTTGTAGACAGGCATTGGGCACTTTCTCCTAAAAGTTGTGTGAGGTTAAACGTTTGCCTATTACCCTCTGGATTAGAAACAATACCTTGTTTTAAGCCATGAAACATGCGGAAGACATATTCACCGGTCTTCTCAAGATCGGAGTCAATGCAGTACACGTGGAGATCATTGGTTTCTTGGCGGCCTCCGTAATAACGGATGAAGCTAAACGCGTTTTCAAACTGACTTCCCTTGCCAGTAACATTGCTTTCACCAGGACGATGATAAAAGATTGTGCTGTCAGCTGTGACTAAGGTGGCAAAATGTACCTGAAGTCTAAATCAAAGACTTACTATTAACCCTCGGAAGTCCCAGCTATTTACTGTAACAAGTCAGCCCAAGGGGCGGGGGGGGGGTCATTTGGACCCTCCAGAGATTTTCGAAACGGTTGCACAAAAAAAGATCAGGCTTTTGCATGGAAGTAGCTTTTGGCTTGCTAGTTACTTTCCATTACAGCAATCAAGTTTTAATTAAGAACTGTTGCTATGGCAACAGTCGTTTCACAACGTGTCCGGAGAAGTGAGAACCAGTTTTCCAAAAAAATTACAGTTTTAAAAAGCACAGCGTAGAAAATCAAAGCCTTAATGAGTTTCTCTGTGTAATGTTTTTTTCCCGTTTCCACGAACAAAATTTCGTCAAGGCCCTAGAAACTAACTTTCATTACAGTATAAAATATTAAAAACACGTAAAAAATGGAGCAATGAAAATAATCAATACAAAAACCAGGACGTTAAAAATACGATTCCACCCAATTGCAACCCATCTCGTCCATTCCTAAAGTCATTCGCTTCCCTCAACCCCCAGTAAATCCGGAAGATAAAAATGAACCGCAAGAAACCGTTATTAAAGCCATTTTTCGTGTACTGAAATCTCATACAATTTATTCTAGTTTTGAAAGGGGGGTGCTAGTAGAGAAAGGGGGTTACTAAGCATTGGGATACCTAAAAAGAGTTCCTGTTGAAAGGAGAAGGGATAAATAGAAAGTAAGAGTTACCTTTCAACCACTGCACATATTTGGTCATCGAATTGGGCATCAAGGAACGACGGTCCAGTTGCACTCTCACTCGTGATCTCTTTGTCTACTCCATCGGCCATGAGTATCAAAGAGCGACCAGAAAAGAGGCCTTGGTCCATCAGTTTGGCAATATCTTTTACTGCCTCTATTGCCACACCTTTCACAGTCTCCTTTTCCCGCTTGTGATAGGACGGTATCAGAACAACGCAATCGTATCCGCGAAAGAGGACTGGCTGGTTCCTATTGGTCCACAGACGGAACTTGAGGCAGTTGTCGTCATAAACCGAGGGAGCATCCATTGTCACGGAGACGTCATGATGGGTGTAAGATCTGGCGAGTGGGTGATACTTCACCTCGGCCTTTATGTTGGTGAAAATATTGAGGGAATACAAACTGAGGGATAAACCTATGCTGCTAACTTGAAATTAGCGTTTCTTAAAATAAAAGCCAGAAAAGATCGTAAGATTCAAAGTTTGTTGGTAGCAAATGTTTGTCTTATGACAACAACAACAATTTTACTTACAATTAAAAAAAAATAATAAAATTACTTTCGCAAATAGAAGTAATACTGAAGGGTTTTGGCTTCTCAAAGTGCCCATAAAATTAGAGTACCAGAGAGCCAAAACTAACATTGAAAGAAGTTTAAAAAATGTAGTTAGGCACACAAGCACACAATTGACCCAAACACAACACGGAATGCAAGTATCTGGCTAACAAACACAGATTACTGTGAAAGCAGCTAACAGGTCACATAAGCGAAATAGAAAAAAATAGAAATGAAGGAAAAATGTACTACAAAAAATATAATTTTTATGAGCAAGGAATAAGTAACAGAGAAAGCAAGATTAGTATTTAACTAGAAAATTTTAGATAGGATATATCTATTTTTTTTGCAAGAGAGTTGCACACTTTGGTCCAAACAAACATTAAATAATCCCTTACTAGTTCTATTTAGTTCTATTTATTTAGTAGTACTGCAAAAATAAAGGAATAAAATCTAGGCGACCCCACCATCTCCCGTCGTTAAACAAATCCGTGGGAGAAACTAATGTACAACTCAAAAAGTCAAACACAGAAATGCAGCGTGAACCCCGGGCAGTTTGCAACGGTCGACGTCATTTCAATTAATATAAGTACTCTATTGTCGTTTTCATAAAGAAATTATAGTCGTTATCAAGGAAACACAACTAAGACTAATTCTGACCCTAACCCTTATTTAAACCAAAGTTAAACCAAAGTTAACTCTTTTAAAAGAAGAAGGCTAAAAGAGAACCAAAGCTAAACAAAATAAAAGAATTGCCTTGTTAATCGTGACTGCTAGCACTCATGTCTATAACTTAACTAGTTACTACGCCAAAGTTTGATGCAATCGGCCGTTTGTGAAAGGAAAATTAGTCCCGGAGTCCGCCGGCCACGCTGCTGGTGTAAAAAGCCTTCTAGCCAGCCTTCGTGCTAGTTGAGATTTTAACCCTTGTGATTTATTGTTTGTAACATGGCAGTGAAAAGCCTCTTACGGGGGACATGTACAGTCATTTAGTAGTAATTGCTTGTGTTTGTATTTAGTTGTATCTATATAGCTGCTGATCAAGACCTGCCTAGCACAGTAGTCTACAGCTATTTAAAAAAGGTTGCCGTAGTCAATAATCAATCTGGAACCGAAAGGGGCTTTGGGAATAGTCACAATGAGTGACAACGCGCCAGCGAAGTTTGTTACTGTATGGCCGCGGCATTATGATGAGCGTGCCGTCTATATTGTGCAAAGTCAATGCTATAATAGTAGCGAATTACTTGAGCTTATTGAACCCCACATGCACAACCCTTTTCGGTTCCAGTTTCGACTAATGACTATAACAACCTTTTTTGAAATAGCTGTACACGAAGGCCTGATTGCAGGTTACTCCCCGATCATCGGAAGAACATACCAATGGATTTTAATATCCTTCCTTTACAGAGAAAGGAAAGCTGATTAATAAGTAGTTTAATACAGAGGGTGAAATTGACTGAAATTATGTTTGTTCCAGACTACGCCGGATTTTAGCACTATTGGAAGGAAAAAAATGGCTTATTATTTATGAACTACAGCAAAAGAAATTCAAGAAAACATAACGCAAAAATGCATAAAAATTGTCAACTGTTTCGCCTTCGCCGTAGACACTGCTAGAGTCGCGGTTGATTTCCTCTCTATTAAACTAGCTGAAGATAAATGGTTGATTTTTTGAATATTTTAAAATCAGCTGAAATCCTTTGCACAAGTGAGCAAACAGCTATGTCCGATCGCGTAGGTTGGTCCTATACCGTTTCAAATTAACTCACCTTTATGGATTTTTGCATTTCTCTCTTTGTTGTTTAATTTGCTCAGTCCAAGAATGATTCAAGATTCCAACCAGTCCAAACCAACGGCGAGTCACCGTGACAGCGTCAAAAGTCGTGCATCATTTGCTGACAGGATCAAGTCGAGTGTATGTATGGCGTGATACCAGATGTCTGCGTATGATTCGCAAAAACCTATTGTTTGCTGTCAAGTTAAATTGAGTTAAAATTAAGTTAACCTCCCATTGCACCTACACGCTTTTTTATAAGAACAATTTTATAAGAACAGCGAGGCTCAGGTTTGGCCAATAATTAAGGACTGGAATCGAAAATGCAAATTTTACTTTTCTTATCAAAATCCTATTTATTTCTTCAAGCTCAGTCGACTGTATCCAACGTTGATTACTCAAAATGTTGAGATCGATTGAGTTTCCATTGCGATTGATAAGCTTGATGATCACAAATTAGGTATTTTTTCATTTTTTAGGAGTTATTTCTTACTGTTGTTCGCTCATTGTTCTTATGAGTACTTTTTGAAAGTAAGAACAGTTTAAGAACGATTGAGGCTGAAATTTCCCAAAAAGTTAAGAACAACGACTGAACGAGGCTGGGCCAAAGTTTACTTGTTCTTATAAAAATGCATGCAGGGTTCCTACAGCTCAGCAGCCAACAAATTAAAGACCTTTTTAAGACTTTTTAATGCCGAGAGCCAAAAAATTTGAGACAAAATTTTTCAGTGCAAAAAATAAAAAAAGGAACCTTAAGCGAGATAAAAATGCTTTTCAAACACTGTCCATGGTAAACAAGATAATTTCGTCAAAATAATCAATACGAACTTTACAACCGAACAATGACAAAAAAAGTTCTCATCAGCAACAGTAAACTGGGGGCACTCAGACGCGAACGTTACATTAAAATTGCACCAGATACTGTATAGTATGCAGAGAATACGTCAACGATCTGGCTGCAAGAACTGAACTCAATTTCATTCGCCTTACATATTTAATGCCTTTTAAGACCTCCAAAACAACTTCTAGGAGATTTAAGACCTTTTTAAGGCCTTAGGCCCGGGTTAAACGTCGATCTTAGCATGCGTCGAACTAAATTACACTTCGGGTCAACCAAAATTTAATAAGTTCGACTTTTGAGTCAAACGTCGGACTTAATTCAGTCGACCTAAATTAGAGTCGATCTTATGCCGTTCTAATCGACTCCTCTAGTCGATTAGATCGACTCAGTCGATCAAAACTCAATCAGTCGATCTTAATTGGGACAAACGTCGAACTTATCATGCGCTTAATTGTTGAATTTAGTTCGACGCATGCTAAGATCGACTATTAACCCGGGCCTTAAATCTGCAAAAAGCGAAATAAAGACCTTTAATGACTTAAATTAATGACCCGCGGGAACCCTGGTATGTATTCCCTTGCTATTCTTAAATATTTGTTTATGTTTTAAGTAAGTATGATCTTCATCATGAGTGTTAAACTTTGGTGATTGGTTATAAAGTATGTAGACATAGCCCGCGAACAAAGAGGTGTCAATACTTATGGTTTTGTTTATGAAAACAACTGCACTGTCTTCACGTAAAGTCAATTTATAAAAACCAAATAGCGAGACTTATTTAATATTTTCCACACCGATTGGTCATGGTTGCTTAATTGGTTCAACAAGTTCTAAAGAATAAAATTAAGAGCTTCTGGTAGTCCGTGAGGTACCTTAAGAAGCTACGATCACGTGTGTGTGTTATAAATACACGGAACTCGCATATGTGATATGCATATTTACACCATTACCGAACGCCAAAGTTATGCTAGCCCATGAAAACCGAGGCTTGGCGCTAAAAAATGCAGTGAATACTTGAAAACTTAGCACATAACTTCGACTTCAGGCAACTGTTCGCGGGAACTGAAGTGGTCTATTGCAAAGTACATAGGGCCTAGTTTGTTATCGTAACGTTATTTGTACACAGGGCGATCAGCCTAACATTCTGTTTAAAACTCTGTGGATATGTGAAAACTTGATCTGTTAAAACGTTTTGCGAATTTTCGACCAGGCCATTGAACTTCTTCGGCTTTATATGGAGTCATTGCACTCCACTACAGACATGTACTGCGTGAATGAACGCACATGTTTCCCGGACTCCTACCATCCGCTTCTGAAGTTACAAAAAAAACCCACATCTTTTGTCTGTTTACATTCTGCAATTTGCATTTCACAATTGATACCTTTAACTAGCCTGCGTTGGTCGAATCACTGGTTAAAACACAGGTAGCCCAAGCTAAAAGTGCCGGAATGTATGGTTGTTGTGCTAACGACCAGCTGCAAGTATAAGACCTTGTTTGAGAGATTATAGCGACCTCGATTGCGGCCACAAAATGTATTAAATTTGCTTTTAATAGTACATAATTTGAAGCGTGTGCCATTTTATGTTCTTCACTGGAGCTTGAAGCAGTTCTAAGCCCCTTTGGGACGATGTCTGTTTATCGAAGTGTTTCCCCTTCATTAATAGAGAAAACCGTAGGACTGTAAAGGCTACCTTTTTCATAAAATAGCAAGCCTTTGTCGTGGTGTCGGGTCCAAATGACCTCCCCCCCTTGGGCCAACTTGTAACAGTAAATGGCTTGGACTTCCGAGGGTTAAGGATATGTACGCAGTTTTAAAGTTTTTATGCTAACGATTTTGGCCTGAAACTATTCCTCTTGTTTTGAAAGTATTATTTTTATCAATCCATTTTTGAGACAATGTCTCTTGTCAAAATCCGGTGTATGATGGCTTGTTAACAGGTTTTAAAGTTGACCAGTTTCCCAAACATTTGATGTAGTTTTTTCAACGAGTGATCACAAACCAAGTTGGCGACAGAAACATTTCAATAGACTTTTGTTATAAATTGTTGCAATAGATCTTGGTCTTCTAATAGTCCTCTTTGTCCGGCTTCGTCGTGCCGCTATTTACAATAACTGTAGACTCGTTTTCAGCACTTGTTGGCAATTATTATTTTCCGTCCGGAATGAAATCGTGAAAAGTGGAATCTGAAATTTATAAGACATGTAATAAAAGTTAAGCAGCCATTACAGCTTTGTTAACGAAGAAAGCGAAAAACAGAGAAAATTCTAAAATGATTTGCACTTGTATCAACGTTAATAACAACCATGCTTGTCAAGCAACAATTCTTTTTTGTTGTGATGATGTGGAAGGCCCGTGCTGTGTCATAAGAATGCTACAAAAAGTAATTAACGTTATCATCATCGTCGTCGTGGTCGTCGTCCTTATCACTAAAAAAAGAGTTACTGCTTGACAAGGATGGTTATTATTAACTTTGATACAAGTGCAAATCAATTTAGAACATTCCTTGTTTTCGGTTTGTCTTTACATTGGGATTCATATTGAAAGGTTATGTATGGCGTGTCCAGCGAGAGTGATGTCTTGCGATTATAAAGTAACTTGACTGCATGGATTATAAGGCGATCTGCTCCTTTCTCGCTAGTCCCTTTTTTTTTGTTAGAAACCAGTGTTCTTAAATGCCACCCTCGTTTTTGTTCAAATGAATGTTCCATTCGCGGTGATTAAGTTCTAAACAATTGGACTAAATTTAGTCTTCAAACAAAATCATTCTTCATATGATACTCTATAATTTAAATATCAATTTTATGTGTCACTTTTAGAACTTACTTTATTGCGGCTGGTGACAAAGGTCTGTCGCAATATTGTAAAGCGTAGTTGCTGACAAATCTGAAAAAACAATTTAATCAAGGGAAAAGTTAGGGAAGTAGTGTTGTAATATATTGAGTACCCAAAATGCCTTGTAGTTGTGTTATACCATAAGGCACGCAGAGATTAAAGCGAGCTGTTGAACCACCATGTTGTTTGATTTCGCGTGTCATGCTTTGGCATTAGTACTAGTAATAGTAGTAAAGGTGAAACTTTTCAATCTTCGAAGCTCTCTTGGAGAGCCATCCAGTTTATTGCTCTGTAAATTATCCTTATATCACCCACACAAAATAGGTTGTTAGGTAATGAAAATGAAGCAAGTGACCATACACAGCAGTTTAGCTAAAATGAGAAACAAGAATCTCATATCAGTCAGATGAATTGTGTCCGAGTCCGATATGACCCCCACTCAAGAGTTGTAATGTAACAACTTTTTTTGTTCAAGGTTGCTAGGGTAAACAATCAAAGTAACTACAAATATCGTAAAGCCTCGAAAGAAAAACAAGTGGGCTTAATTAATTAGTTACTAATTACAATAAAAATATATGAAAGACAATAAAAATAACAACAACAATAATAATAATAATAATAATAACAATAATAATACATAATGATAATAATTTAAACAATAATAGTTTCGAGAAAAAGCCAATCCAAGGGCCTTAAAAAGGAAAAAATTCCCTTCGGCTTCTTTTTGAGGTTTTAAGGAATCGCATTTTAACAATTGGATGGAGTTTTATCCACTTCTAATTTTCAAATCTTTTCCGTTTCGTTTTTGTTTACAAATTCAATTAGCTCTGTACCTAAGTAAAATACAACATCAGCGAGTGGAGTTACCAGATGAAGTGTAAGTGTCACCATGTACTCCATAATCGCTTACCAGGTTTATAGTAATCAAACACCGTCACTGGGGCGGGCTTCGTGTTCCTGACCACGGTCTCTTGGGTAATGCCGAACGAGAAGCACACATTCTGGATCTGAATAAGTGGGATTAGAAAGCCAACTAGTCAAACAGTATTTGCTAATTTCAACATTTTGAATAACCCATGAAGTAGTAGCAATATATCAACGTCCCGCGAAAAAAAGATCCACGACAGGTTGTTTTGGCAAATTTTTAGGAAACTGTAAAACTGAAGGTAGTGCGTTTAAATACATGTATTTCATAACACGGTACTGCAATACTGTCTTGAGCTGTTTTACATTTCTTTATCTTCGGCTATGTTGTATTGTGTAATGTTTTGCTGTTTTTTGTTGTTTTGATTTGTTATATCTTTTTGTGTGATGTGTTTTAACGTGTTTTGTTGTGTTGTAATATGTTATGTTATGTTGTTTATGTGCTATGTTGTGTTGTGTTGTGCTGTGTTGTGTCATGTTGTGTTGTGTCCAATGTTGTGCTGTATTGTTTCGTGTTGTGTTGCATCAGTGTGTTAACTTACAACACTTGCTGTGTGGGTTATTCTGATCGTTTCTTGTGCAATGTTGCCTTGCCTTCCCTTTAATGCAATTTGTTACGCCATTTTGCGTCCAGTACGTAGTAGAGTGCAGTGTCATTGCAATCGTGTGTGTTGAATTGTGTTGTGTTATCTTGGATAGCATTCCTTTTGTCGATCCTTCTTTCTCTTTGCTGCCAAAACTCTTCCACCACCAATCAATACCGCATTCATACTTACACTACCATGCAGGTACTATAGATTCTTTGTATACCATTTACTTTGTCAGTGTTTTACTGATCTTTACTCAATAATATTAAAAACTCCGTCTGTATATCACTGACGTCATGCATGAATGTTGCATTGAAGATTGGAGTAAAAATAACCTAATAGTAATATAATAAACAGCTACCTTGTCAAAGTATATGTTCACTTCCTGGTCTTCAGTTTCATAACGCTTCACAGCAAGTGAAGGAAGGTTCATCAACTAAATATAGAGGGATAAAACATTTGTAAAATATTCAAATACATGAAAATTTAGTAAGAACTGTGCTTTGAAACTATTCATTGCATTGTAGTAGTTTTATTATAGTTAGTTATGCTAGACAGTTAGAGAGAAAGACAAACCGACTTTTACCAACTCGACAATTAGTATATATATTATAAATTTGTATTATTCCGCATGTGTTTTGATTGTAATTTTCCAGAATACTCTTTTAAAATTCTCGAACATATTTAAATAGTAGGATTAATGTTAGAAGTTACGTTTGTTAGAGTCCATTGACGAGCAAGCTGAACTCAGACCACTTTCATGATACAGCCCAGTGACTATAACAAACACTTCAAGTCGAGGTCAGAAGGCGGAATTACAGAAAATGTATGAAGATATGGAGTTTGATATCGACTTAACCCTAGAAGGCATAAGGTAAAAATAGTTGCACGAAGGCATAAGGAGGGGGGTCAATCTGACCCACCCCCTGACTTTTGACACCTTTCATCCGATTGACTTGATATTTGGTATATATAAAGAA